>JXCR01084363.1:0-17808 GCA_002079205.1 Phalaenopsis hybrid cultivar | reverse complement strand
GCGGTGCCACATTACAAAATTGCCCTTTTGCCTTAGTTTAATAATTGGGGGTCAAAATAACACTTATATATGTATAAGAGAAAAGCTGCCCAGCAATGCTTTGGACTCTAAGAAAAATCATCTTAGAAAGGCAAGAAAATACCACAAGAAGTCATATTTCATACCGCGAGAACAGATTAAACATCTTACAAGGTTTCGGCGAAAAAAGAACATACAATTTAGCAAAATACGCACATCATCTGAGTTTTGTTTCAAGATCCAAAAAATGATGGCCCACGACCATGGATCATGATGAATTAAATGAATCACCAGATCCAAAATGTTGAATTTCATTTTTGCAGATAAAAACAACATACAATTTAGCACAATACGTACATCAACTTGCTTTGTTTCAAAATCCATAAAAACAATGGTTCAGTACCATGGGACAAGATGAATTAAATGACCCACCATATCCAAAAGATCAAATAACATTTTTTGGCAGAAAACTCAAATAGACTTGGACAGGAAGATAAAATCAGTGTTACAAGGTCAAGTAGAAAGACAAAGTTAGTTTTAGGATTAGGAAAGACGAGTAAACCAAAAATAATATCATTACAAATTATTGAAAATGATTTGAAAAAAAATAGATTTGATCCCTCGGGCTGCACTTATTAAAAGAGAATGAAAAAATAATGGTTATTTAAAGGCAAAACAAAATAGTTGGGAATAAGTTAATGATGATGAAGACCAAGAAAGTGCAAATTATGTGGGAGAGAAAAGTTAAGGCAGTGTTGATTTCCTGCTCCAATGACGTTGAGAAAACAAACATGAATAACAAACTAATATGACATGTACTCCTACCAATATAAGTGTTATAAATTATAAATTTTTTTAGTTCTACATCATAAGAGAGACTTAACAATCTACTGTTAAGGAAAAGAGAGCTTCCTAATGTGAGCAATGAACATGCTAACGATTCAGCTTCCTTAGCATAACTAAGCTTATATTAATATGAATTAAAAGGTTTTTGAATCTATAGCTATAAATTTAACTTAATATAAATTATAAATTTTAATTTTATTAAAAAAACTCTTAACATTGGAAGAGAATAAAAAATGATTAAAAAAATTATGTTAGGACCGATCGATTTTATATAATTGGAACCGAATATTGCTTGGTCTGGTTCGGTTTTAAAACCGTGATAATTATTTCTCAATATGTTCTTTTAATTTTTTCCAAGAATCCATCTTATTGAGAGAATCTAAAAATTTTATTTAATCTTATTCTCTCACAAAATTTGAATTTGTGCTTTTTAGGTCAAAATTCAACAAATTCTTTCGGCACCATATGCCCACAGTAGTTAGTCAGGAAAAGCAGCATGCACAAATCGTAATTTCAAGAAAAAAAAAATTGTAATTTAAAGGCTTGTGCTACGATAGCATAAAAAGAAATGGTTGTGTTTTTAAGATTACCACAATAAGCTTAAAAACTAAAACACAAGAAATATGTTCATTTAAATAAATTATGTTTTATGTAACAATCTATCCGTAATATTAGATAGCTCATTCATATAAAACCTATTAAAAGCTTATTCACCGCAAGTAGAGTTATTCCCTATATAAGTGAGTCGCTTTCATAAGTTTATACTAAAATCAAGCAAGTACAAAAATTACTTTGTGAAGGGGAATACAAGGGTAAATAAAATACACTGCCACCACTTGTACTATAAAAAAATAACATATTGGATTTAACGTGACATAAAAAAACAAAATCAATCAGTTGTTTGGGATGATACAAGTAATAAACCTCTCATATGTAAGAATCTACCATTCTGCTAAGCCAGAATGAAATCATAATTTTGAAAATTGAACTTCAACATGCAACATCTAGCACCATACGTTGTACTACATTTCAGTTTCAACATGGATGTACTCAAGATATTATTTTGGGTGGCGTCAGCATATGATCGGTTGTACTACATTTCAAAAAAAAATTAACAAAGATCATTTCTTGTTGCTTCAGCATGTGTTGGTGAATTGCCACATTTGTGCGATCGATAAAAAGCCGCAGGACCATAAGTTGGTCTCAAACTGTAACGATACGTTCATAAACCAAACATTTTAAGCCATCATATCTATCCATCTATCTCAATCTTTTAAGATGATAACGAAGCTAGAAAAAAACAAGTTGCAATTAAAAAATATTTCAAGAATTGAGAGGTTAGAGGTAACTAAATAAAGTTATGTCTGAGCATAATCATTAAGGGATTTTAATTTGTTTCTTTTTTTACTTTCTTATTTTTCATAGTAAACTTATGTACTTATGTTCTTAACTAGAAACATTCAATTTTATCTTATAAAAATTTAAACATTTGATATGAACACTGACTCTATTTGAAGTAATTTAGTTAAAAATTTGTTTGTGTTCGAAATTGCTCGTGAACGTGCTTGTGTTTGTTCAATTTATATATTCTTCTTTATGTTCGGCTCGAAATTGACTCGTTTAAATCAACTAGAAAAAAATATAAAGTGTTGCACTCAAGCTGCACCATTCATATGTAATAAGAGACACAAAACCGCTTGAACACATAAGATTTAGTATTTTACAATTAGATATAAATATATATAATATAATGTTATATAAATAATATATATAAAGTATAGAAAGGCGGTATTTTTGATGTTGTGGCATGCATAAGCTTTTGTCTTCATAGTATGAATATCATTTAGGATTTCTGTCATGATCTAGTTTTCATGTGCAACAACATTAGAAGGGTTTTTACTTGTAATTCATTTTACTTTGAATTGTGATTATATTTTGTCTTTCATGAGCTATTCATTGCCGTTTAAATGTACATTGAGGGAATTTCACAGTCAGTCTATTGAAAGCTTGAAGCAGATAAACTCAAAGCATAGGCAGCTTCAATTGTTAATTATTGTTCTTTCAAAAATTAAGGGTTTATATAATATTTTTCCAGTTTATAGCTTGTTTGTTTTCTAATTTTTTTTACTTTTAATTCCTAAATTTTATTTAGTTATCTATGTTTTGGTCTTGGCTTGACAGGTTAGATAAAAAAAATGTGATACTGAGCATGGTCTTCTTAGTCAGTGCTACCAGCCAAAACACCTACAATCCAAGGCAAATAAACAATACTTTGAAAATTTAGTTTTGAAAATCAATGTCGAGATTTATAATTGTTTTTGTTATCTTTTGCAAACATGTTATTTCTATGCTGCTTTTAAACATTCTATTTAATACAACAGATCGGTGACTGTAATACTGTTATTGAAAATTTCATCAAAAACCAAATCTCTTTTGTATCAGTTGTGTCTACTATTATACTTGGAGCTGATGTGACTCATCCGGCCCCAGGAGAAGACTTTTTACTCTCCATTGTTGTAGTTTGTTTCTCTCGTCTCTGATAATATTGGTGACTTTCTATTATTTGATTTTTATCGATAATTTTGATCTATGGTTTATCTTCTTTCTAGTGGTTGCATCTATGGATTGACCATGTCTAACGATGTACAGATGTTTTTTTTTTCCTGCACAGCCACGTAGACAAAAAATTATAGAGGATTTCTTCAAAACTACTCTAAATGCAAAATTAAACAACTCGCCCGGGGGAATGATAAGACTAAGTGCAATAAACCTTGACTGGATAGCTTGAAACTTGAACTTCTAACTTTATATATCAACAGGGACCTACTTCGAGCGTTCTATAGGGAGACAAATAGAAAACCAGAACACATTATATTCTATATATTTGGTATATGATGGTATTTTAAACGCATTGCTACACCTAATGACGCACCAATGGTTAACCTGAAAAAATTTGAATGTTAAATGCAGGAATGGTGTTGGTGATGGCCAATTTAACACTATTTTTGTTGAAAATGAAAGCTATTAGAAAATTTTGTTTTATTTTATTATGATTATAATGATTCTCTTAAAAAATTATATTTCTTCCCTATATTTTTTTGAATATCTGATTCTAATAAATGATAACTATAATAGGTGTATGCCTCAATAGAAGAAGATTATCTTCCACGAGTTACATTTATAGCGGTGCAGAAGATGCACCATACGTGTTTATTTCCTTAGAATACGAATATAACTGATAAGAGCGGAAACATATTGTCAGACAATGTCCAATTTAGTGGCTCGACTAAATAATTTAGGATGCAGCTTCTCAACATATTTTGATTCTTAGGTAGAGTAGTTGATAAAAGAATCTGTCATCCCACTGAGTTCAACTTCAACCTTTGTGGTCATGCCGGTATTCGTGTAAATAAATTTCTATTACGTAGAAACTCAAAATTCTAGCTGGTCGGGGTATTATGCTAGAATTTTCTTACCTCACAAGCAAATTTTTATTAGAAAAACTGACAAATATCTGCAATGCACAAGTCATCATGTTCATTATCATGTTCCCTACGATCAAAACGGCTTTTCACAATTTTTCTGTTGGTCAACTGCAGTCGCTAACCAATAACTTATGCTACACGTAAGTTTATTATATCCTAGAAAGATTTACATACATACTCTACTCAATTTTCATAAAATTACATATCTAACACCATGACTTTAATTTTTAACTACATACATACCTGCACATAAAAAAGTTATAGTGTAACTTTAAAAGTTAAAATAATTTTAGGTGTTATAGATGGAAATAATTTACATGAGAATTTTGTTTTATGCATGTAAACTATTTACATGTACAACACCCAAAACCATTTTAACTTTTAAAATTGCAATATAACTTTTTTTATGTACAGATATGTATGCAATTAAAATTAAAGTATTTGTGTTAGATATGTAATTTTGTGGAAATTGAGTAGAGTATTTATGTAAATCTTCTCAATATATAATAAACTTATGTGTAACATAAGTTATTGGTTAGCGAGTGCAGCTGATCAGCAAAAAACCCGTTTTGATCATAGAGAACATGATAATGAACATGACGACTTGTACCCTGAAATATTTGTCAATTTTTCTAGTAAAAATTTGCTTGTGAGATAAGAAAATTCTAACCAAATACTCTGGGCAGCTACAAGTTTGAGTTTCTACGCAATAGAAATTTACCTACTCGAATACAGATATGACTGCAAAGGTAGAAGTCGAACTCATTGGGATGACAGATACTTCTATCAACTACCGTACCTAAGAATCAAAATATGTTAAGTTGCATCATAGATTGATTACTCGAGCAATCAAATTGAACATTACCTGGCAATATGTTTTCGCTCTTATCAGCCATATTCGCGTTCTCAAGAAATAAACACGTATAGTGTCTCTTATGCACCACTATAAACGTAACTCGTGAAAAATAGTCTTCTTCTATTAAGACACGCACTTATTATAAGTATCATTTATTTGAATCAGCTATTCAAAATAATATAGAGAAGGAATATAATTTTTTTAAGAGAATCATTATAATTATAATAAAATTAAACTAACTTTTCCAATAACGTCCATTTCCAACAAAAGCACAGTGTTAAATTGGTCTTCACTAACACTAACCCTGCATTTAGCAATTAAATCTTCTTAAGTTAACCAATGGTACGTCCTTATGTGGAGCAATGAGTTCAAAATATCATCATATATCAAACCTATAGAATATAATGCGTTCGTGTATTGATTTGTCTCTTTATAGAATGCTCAAAGCAGGTCCATGTGGATATATAAAGCTAGAAGTTCAAATTCAAGGTTATCCAGTCAATATTTAATGCACTTAACCTTTTCATTCCCTCGAGAAAGTTGCCCTTCTTCGGATCCAAAGTAGTTTTGAAGATATCCTCTACAATTTATTGTAAACGTAGATGTGCAGAAAAAAACATCTATACTTCTTTAGGCAGGGTCAATCTACAGATTCAACACCTGGAAGAAGATAACTCATAAAACAATATTAACGATAAAAATCAAAATTTAGAAAGTCACCAACATTATCAGAGACGAAAGAAACAAACTGCAACAATAGATGATAAAAAGTCTTTTCATGGGGCCGGATGGACCACATCAGCTCCAAATATAATAGTAGGTGCAGCTAATATCAAAGAGATTTCGTTTGTGATGGAATCTTTAAGAACAGTATAACAGTCACCAACCCGTTGCATTAAAGGGAAGATTCAAAAGCAACATAGAAATAACATGCCCACAAAAGATAACAGAAACAATTACAGACTTCGACATTAATTTTCAATTCTAAATTTTCAAGATATTTTTTTTTTGCTTTTGCTTGTGGATTCTTTGGCTTACAGCACTGACTAACAAGACCAAGCTTGGTATCACATTTTTTTTTAGCTTGTCTATCAAACCAAGGTCGGAACATAGATAACTAAATAAAATTTAGGAATTAAAAGTGAAAGCATTAGAAAGCAAACAAACTATAAACTGAGAAAATATCATATGACCCTTAATTTCTAGAAAAACAATAATTAGCAATTGAAGCTGCATATGCTTTTAAGTTTCGAAACTTCAAGGTTTCAATAGGTTGGTTGTGCAATTCCCTCAATCTATTTTCTATTTGTGATGACGAGCGTTAAATGTCCACAAGGTTTTCACAAAAATATACATTTAAACGGCAATAAGTAGCTCAGAAAAGACATAGTATAATGACAATTCAAGGTAAAAGAAATTAAATGTAAAAACAAATCCGATGTTGTTGCACATTGAAACTTGATCATAGTAGAAATCCCAAATAATATTCATACTATGAAGGCAAAAGCTTATACATGCCCAAGCAACAACAGTACCACCATTATACACTTTTTGCACAACCACAAGGATTCATTTAAAACTATGACAATGGTACAACAAATATATAAAACCAGAATTATAAATATCAGTTGATACTAGGATAAATACCCCTTCAAAATCAGAGAAATCTTCATTTAAATCCATTTTTAAAAATATTTTTATCAAGAAACCAATCATACAAAAGCATAGGATTAACAGTTCATATCATAGTACTTGGGAACGGTGAGGGCTAAATTTCATAAACTTAGTAGAACAAACTCCCCTTAATCATATTCCATTTCCCAGCATTGGTTTCACACTCCTCAAGACAACTATGGTGATACTTCAGCTACATTTAAGAAATGCTTCTATAATTTTAATTGAATGGATTAGGAAAAAATAAAAATAATGACCGAGTAACAACTTGCTTTTGGAGAACTTAGCACTCGTGCTTCTGTTGTAGTAAGATCAGATTGAACCCCAATACCAAAGATTTTTGCAAACATATCATTGTTATAATTATTTTTCTTGACCAGCCGCGAAAGCAATCAAGATTTCACCATAACAAATTATAGGATCAATGAAGTAACCCACCCATTAAACTAAAATGCAAAGACAAAATAAAGTTCTACAGCAGATTTAAAATCACAAGATGTAACCTCCAAAATGCTCTTCTCCCTAATAGTCGGTCGTTTACGATTTGAATTTAATATTTCATTTACTTGTTTAGCGTTTAACTTCTTAACATATCTATGTCCGTCCACAATTTTGCATACCTATTAAAAATAAAAACTGCAGGGTCAAAGCTGAAAAACAAATTGCTTAAGCTTAAAAGCAATGCATTTGAAGAAAGAAAATTATTAATATTGTTGTAAAAAAAAACCTCCATTGGCAACTATTTTGGATTGCTATCACTGTCGGCTTTAATACAAGGTAGTGAATCATACATAAGATTATAATCGTATCTTCCTATGAAGTAACGTGCAATAGATATTTCAGTTTTCTCTGGTTCATCAAGATGAAACTTGTTGAAGAAAACTATTGATTAGAGAGAGCACGATAGGATGAAAATTTGTAACATTTTTGTAGGAGCCAAAATACAATAAAAAAGTCATAAAAGAAAACAGCATACATCAACTCGTTAGCAGACTGTGATGTAATCCCAGTGACTTTATAGTGATACACACATTTAATAAATGAGTTGTTTCATAACAGACTCCTTTCAATGTCGTTTATATCTGAAAGTTTCAAAGGAGTCATAAATCTGACCTAAAGTAAATAACTAAGATAAAGCCAAAATATTTTGCACAGGAATATTATTCACATATGATTTGATATTAGCAAAAAGAGAAAAAACATGTGTAATTTGGATAAGAAAATGAAAGCATATGACTCAAAAATGAAAGAAGACTGTCTCAAACGAAAACAGAAGCAAATATCTGAGGACCTTGCTTTTTAGGTAAACTTGTAGGAACCGATCATACAGTAGAAAACTCTAACACACAGTTTAAAAGATTTATTGGCCTGTAGAAAGATGTTGCAGAATATCTACAAACTCAAAGCAAAGGTCACACATATCAGACAAAAAGAATTTAGCGCCTTTCAGGCAAACCAAGCATTTAAAAGATATAGCTTAAATAAATCCTACACAGAAAAAAATAATAATCATTACCAACATTCAAGGACAACCCCATTTGGGTTGGCCTAAGACTTTGGAAAAAACCCCTCCAACATTCTAAACCCTCACCAATAGCATTCGACACAAATTCAGGTGAAAAAAATGATCTTGAAATTCTAACATAATTGTACGAAGAAAACAAGACAATTTAATTATTTTATAAAATGCATCAAAAGAAATAAAAAAAATAGCTGGAATTGTTTCAATAATTTTTGGAAGGAGGCTCCCTGAGGACAATATCCAAAGCAGTCATGATACATGAGCGCATTCCCTCTGCCCCCCATTCAAAAATTGTTGAAGAGCATACAGATCAAATGGTTTTGTAAAACTGATAGAAATGTAGAATGTGTTGTCCCGACTGTAAAAAGTTAGAAGATGTTAAATTTATAACATAAAATTACGCAAAAAATGCAGACTCAGAGAGACCAAAATCCTCACAAAAAGGGAATATAAATTATTAGGACCATAACACACTTCTAGAATTATTAGGTGCATGATACACATGAGAATAAGATGTGGAATAGGTTTGTACAAAGATGCAGATGAATCACCACTTCAAAACATCAATTTACGCACCAAATTCTTTGTGTCAACCGATACACACTTTAAATCACATGTTAAACCTTTATTAAATGTGTCTATCACGCTCCTAATAGTTTTCTTCAACCAGAATGTCTTTCTATAATAAAAATATTGAAATAGTTTGACAAAATATAACCATGCCCGTCGACACGTTGCTAGAAGAACAACAACATAAAGACCCTAACAGTTAACTCTCTGTATTTGCAATGCACTGTCCCTCCAAAGCATACTAAAATGATTTAAATTAAAAAGGGGTGGTTGGCTGCACCCAGCATTAAGGTTAAGTAGGATCTAGGAAATTCAGTAAATTCGGATTTATAAAATCCGGTGATGTTAAATCTAGAAGATGTTCGGTATGATTTAAACTAAATTCATTTAAACTCATTTCTTATGTTTGGTATTTTATCATAATTTAATTTTCTCGTGTACTAAACCCGTTAAATCCACCTAAAAATCAGAGGGGGTATGGCTGCAAGTAGGATTTAAGTTATACATTATTTAGTAAACCTGTAAATCCAGACTTATGAAATCTAAATATTACTAAATCCAAAATAAATTTAGTTCAATTAAGATTAAATCCATTCAAATCTAAATATTATTAAAATCGGAATAAATTTGGTTCAATTAAGATTAAGTTCATTTAATGTGTTTGGCATAGATCTATTTGAAATATTTCTTTTCCAAGCTAAATCCATTTAATAAACCCAGATTTAATAAGCTGAACAAACAAAAATTATATTTATCTTTATCTAACATATGTATGACATTTAGTGGATTTAAGTTAAATCCATATTTAAATCCCGTTAAAACTTAAAAGTACCCTACCAAACACTCCAGATTTACCGAAAGAAATTATCGAAGAAGAGAAATTCGAATTTAGGAAACTGTCAGATTTATTTCATTTTTTTTTTTGAGTCTCCATGAATTTAAGTTAAAATCAGCTGTAACTGCTGTTAATTTTACACTACCAAACAGTCGGCTGATAAAAATAAGATGAATCAAATAGGTAGAAACTCGTAAAAAACTTCTAGTTACGATTGATGAGATCAATAATTATTCTCCTCCATTTAACCACAATTCCTATGAATCATCGAAAACCAAAACGAAAGGAAATATGGGCATAAGACGCTACATAACGAAATAAACGACTCTGAAGATTTCTTGAACAAGAGAAAGAGGAGGAAGAAATATGAAGAAGCTTGATTGTTCTTGATTCAAAAAAAAACAGCAGCACATATATTTTAAATTGCCGCCCAATACAAAGCAGAGAAAAAGGAAAGTAATTAATGCTCCCTAATCAACGTCCATAAAAATAGCTAAAAGAAATCAAAGCTTTAAAACAAGATTTAAAGAAAATAAAACTAATTCCTTAATTTTAGGCAATCCTAAGCAAATATTCCAACACTCATCCTTGCCTTAGGAGCTGCAAACACCAATTTTCTGTCTTAGAAATTCAAACCTGCTAACTGGAAGTGGCTTTCTGAATTTGAAAACTGCCTTGGTGCCCTCAGAAACAGCATGCTTAGCAATCTCCCCGGGCAGAACAAGTCGAACAGGGGTCTGTATCTCCCTGGACGTAATGGTCGGCTTCTTGTTATAGCGAGAGAGGCGAGATGCCTCCTAAGCGATCTTCTCAAATACATCATTAACGAATGAGTTCATTATGCTCATCGCCTTGGTGGATATGCCAATGTCGGGGCAGACCTGCTTCAAGACCTTGAAGATGTAAGTCTTGTAAGACTCGGTTCCCTTCTTGGCCTTTTTCTTCTTCGTTCCGCTAGAAGACGTGTCGTCTTTTGATACTAGAAGCCGTTTCTCCGCCGGCAGTTTCTTGCCGACGGGAGCTCGCTCCGCCGCTTCAGCCTTCTCGGTTTCTTTTGTTGGCTTCTCTGCGGCTGGTTTCTTCTTAGCGACTGCCTTCTTCTCAGGGACTGCCTTCTTCACAGCGGTCGGCTTCTTCTCAGCGGTCGGCTTCTTCGCTGTTGCAACATTCTTCTCGACCTTCGGTGTCATTGAATCGCTGATCGTCGAACGATCACAACACAGAGACGAGGGAATGGATTTGGTTGGTGACTCCTACTGCATTGGATGAAGTAAAAAACTCCTCTCTGCCATCTTGATTTCAAACATCTTTTGGCCTGTAGCATCCTCTATCACACAGGCATTCTTCATGAACATCACTTTGAATCCCTTCTCTATCAATTGACCCACACTGAGCAAGTTATGATCAATGTCTGGTACATAGAGAACATCAGTGATCAATTTGGTTCCTGAACAGCTTGCAATGGCTACCGTGCCCTTTCCTTTGACTTCAATATAATCACCGTTCTCAATTCTGACCTTCTTGGACTCGGTACTCTTTAATTCTTTAAACAACTCCCTATCATGTGTCATATGATTAGTGCGACCACTATCAATAAGCCAGCTTTCACTTGTTTCATGACCCGTGAAGCAAGTTGCAACGAAAAGCTGATCTTCTTCTTCTTGATCTGCCATTTTCGCTTCATCTTCTTGCTACTGATTTTCATTCTTACAAATGACAGCTTCATGTCCCAATTGATTACATTTGCTGCACTTTGCATCCGGTCTTCTCCAACATCTAAAAGGAGGACGACCTATCTTGCCACAATGCTGACATGGAGGAAAATCTTTCTTTACTCCAACTTTGTTTCTGTTCCCAGATGTAGAACTTTGTCCATTTGAGGCTTGAGACTTCTTGTTCTTAAATTTCCAGTTCTTTCATCTTCTTGATGCTTAACTTGTAAGGCTCCTTCAACGGCTCCTTCTTCTCTCATTGCACGTCTTTGCTCTTGTGCTTGCAAGGCACTCAAGAGTTCTGACAAAGTAATCTTTGTTAGATCCTTTGTGTTTTCTAAAATGGTGATGGTAGCCTCAAATCTTTCAGGCACTATTACAAGGATTTTTTGAATAATCCTTGAATCTTCCAATGAATAACCCAATAATTTGACACGATTCGCTATGTTGAGTAGTCTGTCAAAGTATTCCTTTATATTTTTTGTCTCCTTCATTTTTTGCAACTCAAAGTCACGAATTAAATTCAGCACCTGCATCTCTCGAATTCTTTCATCTCTCTCATACTCAGCTTTGAGATAATCCCAGATCTCCTTTGCCGTTTTTAATGACATAATTTGAGTGAAGATTGTGGAGGAAACTGCAGAAAACAGACAGGCTTTTGGCTTGGATTTCTTCGTCTTACTCTTCTTTTGTTCTTTAATCTGTGCCACTGTGGGATTTTCAGGAAAAGGAGGAATTTCGTAGTCTTCTTCCACTGCTTCCCAGAGATCCAGGGCTTTCAGATAAGTCTCCATGCGTATCGCCCAAATCTGATAGTTCTCACCGTCGAACAAGGGTGGAACAATCGAGTAAAAATTGGTGCCGATCTCCATAACAGCCGCTCGCACACACAGACCCCTTAAGAAATGAGCTCTGATACCAATTGAATGTTTCTTGAACAAGAGAAAGAGGAGGAAGAAATATGAAGAAGTTTGATTGTTCTTGATTCAAAAAAAACAGCAGCACATATATTTTAAATTGCCGCCCAATACAAAGCAGAGAAAAAAGGAAAGTAATTAATGCTCCCTAATCAACGTCCATAAAAATAGCTAAAATAAATCAAAGCTTTAAAACAAGATTTAAAGAAAATAAAACTAACTCCTTAATTTTAGGCAGTCCTAACCAAATATTCCAACAGACTCAAATAGATACGAAATAACAAAAATAATCAAATCAAGAAGAAGCTTAAGAAAGAAATGAAGTTCGGGTGATTTATAGAGAACTACAGAAATTTCTATAAAAGATTACGCGCAGTAACTCCTTTCACTACCCTGCATTGCACTAATAATCAAGTATGGTAAATAGCAGCCTCACCTTGTACTGAGATACATTCTTGACCGCTGCGTCGGCAAGGAAATGGTTAGCGCGAACCAAGCGCGGGATCCAGAGCTTGCATATCATTCACGCCTATTTTATTTATTTATTTTGTTGTATTGGGAATGTTCTCGAACCTCACAGGCCGCTTGTTTTGCTGCATTGGCTGTGTTCTTAGTTATATTCTTTCATGCATTTTGAAATTTAAAGTGAAAGAAAGGAAATTTGTGCAGAAATTGTGCTTCATAGGTATGTTCCTCTGGTGGGTTTTGAAGGATTTTGTTGCAGATTTCCCAAGCCATGAGTTTCAATGCAGCAATGAGAAGTTTCCCCAGCCAGTGAAACATGTTTTTCGTGATTGTAATTGCTTTTGTGCCTAATTCATCAAATTTGTGCTTTTTGTCCTTTTGGCAACTGTTTATAATTCCATGACTCCTGCATTTTATGAGTCATGCACTTTATGTTGAGCCAAGAATCCAATATATTTAGTTACACTAATTGTTGTCTGTGGCTCGAGCACTTTATGGCTTTCGTTTATATTTCCATTTTATCATTTTTTTTTAATGGGATCCTTGCATTGATGTTTATATAATTTGTAATACAAGTTTACTTCTATGAACGTTGTGTTACAATCTTGAGTTTTTGTGATGTTGAATGGTTATTTTTTATCAATTTGATTTTGAACTTTTTATATATCTTATATACATTGCTATCTGCAATTTTTTTTTGTAATAAATAACGACATGTCCACATGTTTAAGTGAATCATACAAAAAGAGAGTCACATAATATTTTTATCACGTAGTTGTGAAAATAATTTTTAATTACTAGCTTAATAAATTCATTCTTAGAGTCATCATGGTTTTGTTCTTTATGCTTTTATGATTTTAGACTAATTCTAATAAAGTTAAGAAAATTTTAAGTCTGTTTATTTAAACCATAGAAAATCTTTTTGATGACATGCTTCGAGAACCAGATGATTTTGTTGTCAAGAGAAAAAGAATAAGGGAAACACTCAGGGTTATGTAGCAGGTCTACAAGGTTTCACTTCAATCTGATTGTAATTTTTCAAAAATCATTACTCGGCTCTATTATTTTAACTATAAGATCCGATATTGATTGTGTCTATTATTTTAACTATAAGATCCAAATTTTTCGCTCAGTCGAATCTGATGGCTGATTTTGAGCTAAGCTTTGATTAAATTGAACCGAGTCGAAATTTGCTTAGAATATAAATACTATGTATAATTATATTTATGAATCTATACACACATATGTTGAGCCAAGAATTTGTTTTATAAGAACAAAAATTAATTGAATCATTAATATAGATTGCTTAATATTATATTTTTTTGCTTCATTTTGATCCCACACATTCAAGGAACAGCCAATCGAGACGAACATTATGGAGAATGGTTATTCTCTTGATTCGGACTCAACCGGCTTGCCCAAAATCCAGGGTCTTTCTTCTTCGTTATACTCAGCATCGAACGATCACAATTCACCCTTCACAGCTTCGCCGAAGATCCAAAGACCGAGAAGATGAACCCACTCTGGGGAATAGTTGTCTTCCTTATACCCCGGCTATAATGCCAATGGACATGTTTCTTATCCTCCAATGGATGCTTATGGGCTTTTTTGAAGCAACAAATAAACTTGTTATGTTCTTGAAGATGAGCTCTTATGGCTGATTTTTCGTGTCACACCCACTTTGAAATTGGAATTTATGATGAATATTTTTTTAATGCTATTTTATATGCCAAGAAGTATGGCTAAGGGGTCATTGTATATGACATGAGGTCCACAGTGTTTTTTTTTTTTTTTTTTTTTTTTTTTTTTTTTTTTTNTTTTTTTTTTTTTTTTTTTTTTTGTATTTTTACACATAATAGAATTGTAAATTGAGATACTAGAAAATATGAACATCTACTGAAATTTTCATTGTCATCAAATAAAAAATTTTACTGGCTATCTAATGTCAAAATAATATATATTAAAATGACTAATGTTTTGAAAGTTTTCTATTGTGAAGGAAGTTATTGTTCTCTTTTGTAAAATCTGATAGCGATAGATTTAATATTGAATTTATAGTCTATGCTCTGTAAGTTAAAAAAAAAACGTTTATATTTATTTCGCATGAAATGATAACTGAAATCATTATTAGTATTTAAGTGCACTCAAATGAAATAAGATTTATATATATTTTTTTTTGGCATATAATTTCCACTTAGTATGAGAACATTGATGCTCATCCATCATGATTTAATTTTTTCTAAGTGTTGTGGCAACTTAAAAACAAGCAAACTTGCTGCTTGAGGATCTTCAGTTTAAAAAAGGAAGATTTTCATGAATACCATTCAATTCTTATATATTTACATATCTAACACCAAATTTTAAATGTTAATTTTTTCACGCATCCCACTTCATCACGTGTTTATTTGTTGTTTACATTAAATACAAATAAATGGTGATAAAATTTTGATTCACGAACCAGAAATGATTTAAACATTAACAAAATGATTCAACAGTTAATAACCTAGTAATGTTCATTTATTTTTTAAATCATTTTTAACCTGATATTAATGACATAGAAAACAAAATTTAATTTACAAATGTGTATTACATCTAAAAATGAGTTTAACAGTTGCCTGAGTCATTAGAACTTCAAATCTGCTCAGAACCAGGTGAAAAGTTCGTCTCTAAGTTACCAAGGGCATGATGCTAACATGGATGCCATTCCTCCCAATGAAGGAGAGCCGGGAGATGAGAACAGCAATTTCAGCATTTGATTGGATTCTCCAGCATATGTGTCCTGGCAGTCATGGCTTCAGGGATTTAAACATTCTGAGCAGATACTTCAATACTGCTAGAAACAGCCCTTGAATAAGAAAACATTGGATAAGTTATCATAAGCTTTGGTCGCATGAATTGCCAGGGATCCTTCTACATCTGCTTATATGTAATGAGAATACTCATAAAGTTCTTTACCTTAGAGTATAAAATAAAAATAAAAATATATATATATATACCTTTTCAAACAAACTGCAAAGATTCCTTCCGGTTCGCTTCTGCGGAGATATCAGATTTCTCAGAAAGCTTCATGGAAGCATTCTTTCTTGCGGAGATAACAGATATTTACTTCAATATAGCTTTTGTAGGGCGCGTGCTTGTTCGCGCCTCATATGGCTCTCCTGTGCTTGCGCAGTCACATATAATCTGATTCTTATATGCTTACATAATGCATATCATTCACATACTCTTACATATTTAATACTTCAAAGGGATGCTATGAATGTAAATATACATCAAGGCTTTTGGATGATTCTATGCTTTAGAAACCTGAAATTTCTATAGCTGGTTGTATAAGAAATAGATAACCTGATTATTCAATTGTTTTGAGAAAACCCAATATTTGACGATCATGTATTAATCTTTCCTGAAAACTTGAAACTGTTACATATTGGATGCAATGATGAATATAGACTCTTAATATTCTCCTTCCTTCCACAACTTCATATGTATATTTTAACAGCAGTACCCAGCATTTAGAGGAAGGAAAGTTTACTTGAGAATTTTATATTTCAGCATACATTTGTTGTGTTAATGAGATCTTTTTCTCCT
This sequence comes from Phalaenopsis hybrid cultivar, assembly GCA_002079205.1. NCBI lineage: Eukaryota > Viridiplantae > Streptophyta > Magnoliopsida > Asparagales > Orchidaceae > Phalaenopsis > Phalaenopsis hybrid cultivar. The sequence continues at coordinate 1,320 of JXCR01084363.1, read as the reverse complement.
CCCTTCACTTGGTTGATTTACAAATTTTCTTCCGTTTGCTGTGCTTGATACAATGTTAATAGTTTATTTCATTTAACAATTGTAGAGAAACTTTAAGATATTATAAAGGAAATCTTTTTTTAGGGAGGTGAAGTAATTATGCTATTTTATGGTGTTGCCCCTCAGATCCTAATATTTTTTGATTCCTTCATGACACATACATTTATTATGCGCTTCCCATACTTTTGAAGAGAAACTGGTATGAAGGTATGTGTATCCGAGGTGGGGTCAAAAATCATGTTTGTAAAAGCTACAACTAAATTAGTTTTACTTCTAAATTAAGCATACAGAGGTTGGAATACATTGTTTAGCTTAACCATTCGTAAATATGAATGATTTATGTGGGTATAGTATTGAAATTGATTTGCAATTATTCAAGGATTTATCAAGCACAAAGAAATTTACACAGATACTACCTGATTCCTACGAATTTACAGATTTAATACGGACTTTGATTTGAAGAGTACACTGTTGTTTGGCTTTCAGATGACTTAGACGGCGTGACCCTTTTGATATTTTGGTTGATCTGTGATTACATGCCCTTAGAGAGTTTGTCAGATTTACTAATTTAAGATTTGAGGACTTGCATAAATCATGTGAAAAAACTTATTAGAACTAGTAGATATAGTGCTTAGTGTAATACTTGCTTCGATGCTATTTCTTTGAAGAGCTGATGCAAGAGCTCACAAGAATCAAAACTATATCAGACAAGGTGAAAACTTTGTGGATATTTTTGCCAAATCTTTGTAAATGTATGCAAGGAATAATTTGGATGTCTGGTTTCTTTTATGGTGGTTGTTATTGACACCTTATCTATGTTTTGCAGTAGTATTTTTAATAGTGGATATCATCTTTATTAAAAGAGATTTCATCCCTCAGGCTCCGCTTATTAAAAGAGATGAAAAAATGATGGTTATTTAAAGGCAAAACAAAACAGTTGGGACATATTTCGTGCATTATGTTCAAATAATGCTTGAATGATATTGGAGGAAAACTATATTCTTATTCAAAATTTAAGAGAATCATAGAATAAGTTCATGCTAAAAATATGATAATTGTTGTTAATGCATGAGTGGTCTAAATTTTTACTTTTCTCTTTCTTAAAATAACAAAAAATTGTGCATATGCGTGTCGGCCGTTTTATCGTTCAGCTTAACTTTCGTAGTTTGAAAAGGTGATGATTTTGTGATTTTGAAATAATTTAAATATAAATATAACCTTTTTTAAAGAAGTAACGTTTTTTTAATTTTTAAAATAAGTGAGACCAAACGAGTCTCACAT
>JXCR01084353.1:0-19190 GCA_002079205.1 Phalaenopsis hybrid cultivar | reverse complement strand
ATTCCGATGACCGACAGCTTCTTACGGGCAAACCCCACACCAAAAATAGTGCCGACACCCACACCTTCAAAACAATGAGACAAGCCAAAACCGTATAAAATCCCCCTGCCACAGAGCCTCTACCACAGCTCTAGACCAACACCCAAATCCAGCCGTGATCAAATCCCTACTTAGGCCTTACACCAAGACCAGGGACTCATTCCCTAGCCTCCTTGGACCCTAACGAACGTGTCAAACCCCTCTGATCAAAGCTTCACTTCTGAGAGGAAAGGTATAAAACTTCACCTCATCCCGAGCCTATTTCGATTCTTCATTTACTTAGGCTTAATTTAATTTCATGATTACTGTATGGATGTGTTCCTCTCACTTAGACGACTCTATAGGATCAAACCCGAGTTGATTTGGTTAAGTCTAGGCTGAGATCTTAGGTTTTAAGTGTGGACGGTCACGGGATCATTCTATCGGGGACGATGACGGGGAGCCGTTTGATCAAGCGTGTATCAAACGGACGGAGGAGATCGAGCCGGACAGCGCTTCGGGACATAAACCGCGGGCTGAGTCAGCAGCTACGTGGAATGCAGCGTCCAACCAGAGCGCACCACGCATGCCTTTGGAGCTGCCTAGGATCTAGTCAAGCGGTTTAAATAGATAAATAGGGCTTTTCTTATTTATTTAAATACCCTTAACTTAGAAAATTCGGTTTAAATAGATAAATAGGGCTTTTTCTTATTTATTTAAATACCCTTAACTTAGAAAATTTATAACTTTGTGTAGAAAAATAAATAAAATAAAATAAAAATACCCTCTTGCTCAGTAAACTGAGGAGAACAATATGGAATAAATTACAAGAACATTTGATGCATATTTCATTTTTAATTAATTAAATACTGTTTGTAATCATTTGATTCTCCATGCATATTGGCACATCACCTTGGCTTGAAATTTTGGCATGCTGTAACCTCTGTTAAGAGAAATATTCTCTAATTTTTTTAAACTCAGAAAAGGTTCCTATACAGAGGTCCATATTTTTTAAATTATTCCACCTTTGTTTAAAATAATCATGGAAATTAGCATATTGATTAGAAAATCCTAAGAAAATTTTGGAAGGTCCACCTTGACTAGAGAAGCCTTTGGAAATAATTTTATGGGTCAACTCATTTAAATGCCCTTAAATTTTACAAACACTAAATCACTAAAATAATTAATTTTGGAAAATATAAACATTTAAATGACTTGATCTTTGTTCATTGTGATTTATGATCCAGAGAACTCATCATAAAAGTTTCAAAATATTTTGAGTTCATTCAATATACTAAATCACTAAGATAATTAATTTTGAAAAAATATAAACATTTAAATGACTTGATTTTTTATCTCCGTTATGATCCAGAGAACTCATCATAAAAATTTCAAAATATTTTGAGTTCATTTGATAACTTAAATTGATTTTCAAGGATAAATACAACTTTTTACACTTAAATGATTTTTAAAAAATCAAAATAAAACTCAAAAAACTATGAAACTTAGTTTTCTAAGTTCTTTGTGATCAGGAATATTTTATAAAAATAAAATTATATTTAAAATAAAAACTTGATTTTTAGCCTATTTTAATTATTTAAATAATTAAAAATTCATAAAAATCACAAAAGTAATAAAACTCATGGAAATGTTCTAAATTGCTTACTAATTACTTAGGAACAATTAGAATACCCTGATTTTCTAAATAAAGATATTGAATTTTAAAGCTTAAAAATGATTTTTAAAGGCTAAAATGAATAAAACTCATGGAAATGTTCTAAATTGCTTCCTAATCACTTAAGAATAATTAGAATATTTTTCCATTTTCTAAATAAAGATATTGAATTTCAAAGCTTAAAAATAATTTTTAAAGGCTAAAAATGATTTTTCACTAAAATAATTCCAATAAATTAAAGAAAAATCAAAAAAATTATAAAATTTTCTCCTCTAAGTCCTCTGACCTTAGGGAGATTTTTTAAAATAAAAAAACTTAGATTTCACCACCTAAAATATTTTTTTTATTAAATAGTCGAGAACTTAAAATAATTCTAATAAATCACAGGAGATTAAAAAAATCATGAAATTTTGTTCAAAGGCTTCTTTAGGTCTAAGGCTAGCTCTAGTAGAAATTTCAATGGGTTAGAATTTACCTCAGTAAAGTTAGTAATTTTCTTTGAAAAATCCTATTTTTGCATTAAAATAATTATATAAATTAAATTAAATTTTGAAAAATCACACTTTCTCCTCTGATGTCTTAATTGACCTATGAATGAGGTAGGATAAAAATTTCAAAGTCATTTAAATTGCAAAAATCACATTTTCTTCTCTAATGTCTTAATTGACCCATGAATAAGGTAGGATAAAAATTTCAAAGTCATTTAGATTAAATTTGATAAATTATGAAGTGTTAGAGCCTTAAGGGCAAATGTGTAATTTTGGAAATTTAGTCTTAATTAACATTTAGGCTTAATTCAAGGAGGATCTTAATTGACCCATGAATGAGGTAGGATAAAAATTTCAAAGTCATTTGAATTTAATTTTACTAAATTTATGAAGTGTTAAAGAGCCTTAGGGGCAAATGTGTAATTTTGGAAATTTTGCCTTAATTAACATTTAGGATTAATTCAAGGGCCTTAGGGGAATATGTGCAATTTTGGAAATTTAGCCTTAATTAAAATTTAGGCTTAAGTCAAGGAGGGGAATGGGTAACCTCTGATATTAATCAATTTATTTGATGCTTGAAACACAAGACCAATCCCACTTTCTTAATTAAGTTAATAAATTTCTAAATTATTAAAATTTGGAAGTTTACGAAACCAATCTTATTTTCTTAATTAAGACTAATAAATTCCTAAATTATTAAAATTTGTAAGTATATTATTTAAATGATCCTAGACTTAGGGGTATGACTTTTGAAGTCAATAATTAATCAATTTAATACCCTATTTTGATTTTCAAATAAAATTCAAATCATGAATCATGACCACTTAAGGTTTAACCCTTTTCAAAACTAATTAAGAAACTCACCTAGGTCTTAAGGGCTTGGTGGTGACTTAGGCTAAATCAAAATTGACTAACTAAGGATTAGAGAAGTAAACATAATTAAATAAAAACACCACTAAGCCCAATCAAGATTAAAAATTTGGGTAACTGTTCAAATTACACTAACTTCTCCTTCAAGGGAATTCACTCACATAATTTTCAAATTAAATGATAAATGATAATTACCCTATTCTTAGAGATAACTGAGACATCAATGTTCATTGAGTATTAAGGGTATTTATAGGATGAATTATTAAGCAACTTAATAAGTTTAAAAAGAACTCGGGATTTTCCACAAGGGAGCAAGAAAGTAGCATGGTCCTGCTTCTTTCTCTAGATCTATTGGACACCTCGGAGATCTACTAAACTTAATATATCTTGCTTGATAAAGTCATCATTAATTAAACTTCTAAGGACCCACCAAGATATGACATAGGGTTAGGAAAATTATTAGAACTTTACTTTTCCTGCTCTTCATAAATGCCCTCACATGCATCTTTAAGTTTCAGGTGGTGGAACGAGAAGACTCGCCAGGTCCACTTTTACAGTTTATAGTACCGTCTTTCTTCTGCCTTTTCCTAACATGTTTTATGCTTGCATTTACCTACATACATGTTAACCATAATCATAATCTGAAACCAAAATTAAAATCAACTAAGATAAAACTCACCGCCACAACATTAAAAATATAAAATAACTCAAAATTTAATCACAAACATCACACAAAACTACAACCTCAACTAAATTAAAATGTCTCTATCGAAAGATTAGGAATCCCTCGGAGGAGGTAACCTACGTTTGCTAACGAGGCTTCCCGTGTTTAAATAAAATTATGGAACTCGTTAAGTTGAGTATAGTAAGTTCATTTGGACTAAGTGAATCCAATAGAAAATAGTTGTGCNTAAGTTCATTTGGACTAAGTGAATCCAATAGAAAATAGTTGTGCCGGAGCGAGGGAACCATAGGATCCTAACCGGTGTCGCTCTAATCAACTTTAATATGCCCTCATAAAATTTAAAGAACTTCAACCATAGGGCCACCTGATTTGACATTATAACTTGACACACTAGATAACTCAAACTTGTCGCGGCAAGGAGCTTCGGACTAGCATGGTGGGCAGCACGGCCATCTTCAACAACAAAACCTGTCTTCCCCACCTAAACCAATCTTCCTTCCTTAGACTTAAACAACAAAGCCATAAGACTTTGAGGTTGCTTGATTATGCGACGTAAATACTCATCATATTTTTTGGGCTTTTGTATAGCCCTACTATATAGTATAAGCCCTAACACATTTTAGGATTTCGAGGTTGTCGTTTGTCACGACCTAAACCCTCACATCTTTCAGACTATTTGCGTGATCGTTTCACACGAATGTAAACCCTAACTAATAAAATTGGCAGAATGAAACACTTAAATTTTTCTCGTTAAAACTGAAGCCAAACATTAGGATAGCTTGGGATGTCACCGGGGTTCTCCTCTGGATCCATGACATCCCTTAGTTCTTCCTCCTTTGGACTCTACAATAAAATATTCTAAATTTGAACCAATCTCCTTTCACACTTCTACGCCCGATTTCATTGAAAAGTCCTACCCTTTAATTGAACCAATCCCCTTTCACACCTCTACGTCCGATCTCATTGAAAAGTCCTACCCTTTGAAATTTTTATTCTACAATAAAAATGTTCCAAATTTGAACTAGTCCCCTTTCACACATCTACGTCCGATTTCGTTGAAGAGTCCTACCCTTTGAAATTCTAAGATAATATTTCTTGATTTTTATCGAGAGTCTTCTTAGGTGACTTTGGTCATTTAAGATGTCATTAACTATAGGGGCTTGCCCATATAGGAAGCATGTCCGAACCCAAGCTTAATATAAACCCTATTTAATCCTTTATATTAAATATGGGAACTTGCTGGCAAATACAAAGGTTTCGCAGACCAGACGGACATCATACTTTCCTTAGTTTATTTGATCGAGCCTCATCCTCAAGTCTTGTGAGATAGATACAGAATTTGAGGTACAGTGCTCTTTCATTTTAAACTATAAAAAATATGGGGTTAGTTTGATTTCATACTTCAACGTCCTTCCGAAGAGGGCGACGGGATTTCATTTCAGATAACCGACAGCTTCTTATGGGCAACTCCCCTCCAACCTCGAAATAACGCTAACAATCCACTAAAGCTCCGAATAACAAAAATCTGCATGTTGACGGAGATGTAGAGTGGACGGTTGTGGTCGGTGCTACCGAGCAGCAAGTCTTCATCTGTGAAGGTTGCCCCTGACTATTCTTTCGACAAGTAAACTTCATCTGAGGATGTGCTGACCAACTGAGCTAAGAAAATTTTTGGGTCAAGCAAAGTCGTAACCAGAGACTCTCATTTCTTTTGACAGGATCAGAGCGTCGTAGATGCTTAGTCGGGTCAGGCAACTTCCTAAGATGAGCTAGCACGTTGTAGTCTACTTTGTATGATCCTTTGATTTTATCTTGATCATGTGGTTCTTCCACTAATGGAGGCGAGGGTATCTCTTCTCAAGTCATTATCTGTTTTATTTTGTCTGTTGGAGTTGTTCTTGGCGGTAACATTTTTTCGCTTCTTAAGTTAACTTCTATGATTTCTTCTTTTTGAGATATCATTGTTAAATTTTTTGGTGTATTTTCCTCTTCATCGGAAAAATCTAAGTTGATGGAAAGCGGTGTACTAAGATGCTCGGGAGTTGGCTCCTTGTTATCGGTGTTGTCGTAAGCGGTATTATTGATGTCCTCTTTAGACTTGACAATGAGTTCATCGGACTCAAGTACGATTTGAGGATTGTTTTGGGGATCAAGATCAAAGCTACATTTGTCATAATCAGTTATGTTATCACTAAAAGTAGTTAATACGTAGTCAAAATCACAATCATTATATTCATAAGATCCCGGAGGGCAAAAACATAATCATACAAAGTCAGGGGTTCGAGCATTTTCTTCCACGAATCCAAGACAACCAATCTAGTAGAGGCAGCCCCTATCCTACCCCCCGTGCTATCAATCTTTGCAGTGAAGCTTTTCTTCTTCTTCTTTATCCTTGATGATGATGGCTCTCCTGACTAAATTTTCATCTTGGGCTCGGTATGTTGCGGACTCTGAATAGAGGCTTGTATTGATGCAAACTGGATCTTGTTTAGTATTTTCTTAGATGATCTGCTCCAGACCTCATTCCATCCTTCTTCAGTATTTGTAGAAGCTTGTTTTGATGAATCCTGTATTTGATTAAGGACCCTCTTGAGTTCATCCCAAGTTGTACTCCATCCATCCTTTCTAACATACGGATCAATTGGGGAGATTGACTCAGCTGAAATCATATTTATGGATCCTTTTTCAAGTTCTCTCAAATACTCCTTCGGGATTTTTATATTCTCTTCCTTGAGGTTCTTCTCGAGCCAGTCTTTAAAGACGAAGCATTTTTCTATAGTGTGCCCAACAATCGGTGGTATGGGCAATAATTTGGTTCATTCTTCTTATCCACCTCTTCGGGCTTCTTTGGCTCTGGTAGTTTGAATTCTGGCTTCTTCATCAGTCTCCTGAATATTTTAGGTACAGCATCATCCTTTAAGGAATACACAACTTTCTGTTGCTCCAACAGGGATATTCTTTTATCCCGTGTTCGAGGTGCTCCTTCTTGAGGCGGCCGCTGGTTGGATTGATTATTTTGTTTATGAGAGGACTGACAATGTTCTTTTCCATATATCTTTATCGGCTACTTTCCTTTGTCGACGGTCTCCACTACTTCGGATTTCTTTTCAAACACTTTGGCCACCTTAGCCTTTTCATGTGGCTCCATGTGCTTAATTTCTTCTTGAAGACTGTTGGATTTACTGAGTACCTTCTCGAAGGATTTGATGGTGAGTCCCTTAAGCATGAAAGCTACTGGTCCATGAATGCTCTTGAGAAGAAATTCAATCGCATGATGTTCCAGTAGCTGAGTTTCAAATTTCATGCTAACGTTTCTCCACCACAAAATATAGTCTACCAAAGTTTCACTAGACTTTCGCTTTTCCATCATGAACTCTCCGATAGACACATGATGTTATGCCCTGGCAAACCTTTTCACAAATAGTTGTTCCAATTCAAAAAATGTTTTGACTGGCCCGTTGGGCAAGTCAGCGTACCAGTCAAAAACTATTCTTGACTAGCTGCTGACGAACTACTAGCAAAGTAAAGCTTCATTATTCCTTGTGTTGCCACAGCTGGCTCGGAAATGTGCTATATACTGTCTGAGATTTCCAGTCCCATCGAATATTTTGAAGTTTGGGTCCAAAAAACCCTTGGGAGAAGGCACGACATCAAACTCTTCTGGGTAAGGTCAACCATTCAAAACTGATGCACCGCCCTTGGATTGGGCTAAGGCATCCCGCACTTGTTCAACCATTTGTTTGAACTCCTCTTCTGGCATGGCACTTAGTGGAGAATCTTTCTTCAGTTGCTCATCTTTGTTTGTTGAAGTAGCCTCTCTTCTTTCATCTATAATGTGTATGATTTCTGGCTGATTAATCTCTGGAGAAGACAATTGTGGTGCTTGCGATTGCCCCTAAATGGTGGTCATGGCTACAGTCATCTTTTTTATTCTTTTCTCCAGTAGACTAACGTGTCATCCCTTAGGAGGATAACCCTATGTAGTTCATCTATGTCGTTCTCTTTGGTGTGGGTTGAGCCTCACCCGCAAACATGGTGGCTCTGGTTTCGATCATATGGACATACATGAAATCCTCCTCCTGGTAATCATTATAATCAAAATCTTCATTATCTCTATCAAAAAAAACTCTGTGTTCTCTAGCTAACTCAGAAATTTTGATCTTGAGTTTCTCAACTTTTTCCTCTATTATCAATTCCTTGATCTCTTTAAGATCTGGAGGACCCTGATGGACATCCTCTATTTGTTCCTCCATCATACTGGTTATTGTCGCGACGATGTCAGATATCTCAGATCCTGGTTTCTTTTCCTGTATTATAGGCTCACTGGACTGTATCGGTGCAGCGACCTAGGGTACACATATCTTTTTCTTTTTCGACGATAATGTCTCAAGACGGAGAGTCTTAGTAGAAACATCGGTATGCTGAGGGAAAGTATGCTCCCCGTAATGTAGACCAGCTACAGTGTCAGGTAACCGTCTTGTCTTTGCCTTTGTGATTGTAGGAATATGTTCATAATGGGAGATGGGTAAGATCTTCGGACCTAGTCTTGACTTAACCGGCCGATGACCTGTGGTCCTGGTGGCAGTATAATAAGTAGTAATTACTGCGGTATCAATTTTGTTTCCCAAGCAGAACCAAACGAGGATGCGGGTAGGTGGCACTCTAGCTATCTTGTGGGACTATCTGATGGACTTGATGCCCTTCAAAATTTCCTTCGTCATGCAAGGAGAAATTGCATCTCCCACTCGTTTAAGTAACTCTCTAACTGAACATCCTTCTTTGGTAGCAAAACTTCTGAAAACTGCACTAACTTGAGTGATAGGAGTTAACTTCTTTCTCTCCTCATTGTGTCCACGAAGTGACGGTAATACAGCAGCGATCCTTTGGATACTCTCATATCCATCGGTATCTGTTAGAGGATGGAATCTACTTTCTCCTAGGAGTGGATAAATTTATGGTAACACTTCTTCAAGTTGATGAGGCTCCTCCTCAATGGGTGTCTTCTCAAGAGCCTAGGCTTTGATGGCTCTCTGAACTTTTCTGTTACGGTTCCTCCTTTGAGTTTGGGTCAGCAGTACAGTCCTCAAAGTTCATCTGATTTCAAACACAGGTGGTGGGACAGTTAATCCCACAGTCAAATCCTCAATAATCATCACTTCTTTCCCCTTAATAGCAGCGAGACTAGTAGGTTTGGCGGGTGTCGCGACGATATTAGTTTTAGACTTCTTGCAGGTAGGGAAGTCTTGAAGGCAATTTAGGTTAAATTCTGCAGACGGCTCCTGTATTTCTGGAGCGGAGATCTTCATTACCACGAACGAGGCTTTCCTGAGGATGACCTCGAGGTCTTCAAGTCCAGCTCCTAACTTGATGGTAGAAGCGACGTTACGGGAGCTACGGTCCATTGGCAGGTCTGAAGAAAAGCTCAGCGTTAGGTAGGCCATTGCAGCGAGCTTTAAAATAGACAGTTTTACGATTAGCAATATGGCCAAAAATCTCATAATTTTTAGTGCAAGCACTGAAAGTAGAGGTTGATCTGTAAACCAGGCGGGTCATAATTTGTGAGTATTTTAAAATGATATTTAAGAAAAAGTATAAAATTTAATTAATATAAGAAAATTTCAAAGTTCGCGCAGCACAACATGATTTGGTTTAATTTGCAGAATAACAAATCAAATTTGGAAGGGAGATGTGAAGTATTTTGGGACCCAGTGTGGGACCTATTTAGTGGCAGAAAATGCCGAGGTGGAACTAGTCCACTGACACACCTATTGGGGGTCTAACCTCAGAAGAAAATTTAAAGAGTCCTAAATGCCCTTCTGAACCCCTCTATTCAAAGATGGTTGAACAGCTAGTCCTGAAGTCTGAGGAGTTAGTTGTACTTTCCCAAGATAGAAATGGGTAAAGTATGCCAATAGAAGAAGGGTAATTTGGTCCAAGAGGGACATGGACACATTACCGATGTGTGAAAATAATATCTCTTCATTTGTATGGAGAGAAAAGCTTGTCCCCAGCAGAGTTGCCAGAAGCTGTCAGCGCTATTTTAGGTTGGTGGGGAGTTGCTCGTAAGAAGCTGTCGATCACCGGAATCGAAATCCCGTTCCTCGCCTCGGAAGGATGTTGAAGTTTAGTTAAGTATGAAATCAAACTGACCTCATATTTTTCATAGTTTAAATTAAAGATCACTATACCTCAAACCCCGTATTTATCACGAAGGATAAACACGGGACTTGAGGACGAGGCTTGATGAAATAAACTAAAAAAAGTACGACATTTTTCTGGTTTGCAAAACCTTTGTATTTTCCGACAAGTTCCCCTTTTTAATATATAGGATTAAATAAGCTTTATTTTAAGTTGGGTTCAGACATGCTTCGTATAAGGGCAAGCCCCTATAGTTAATTACATCTTAAATGACCAAAGTCACACAAGAAGACTCTCGATAAAAATCAGGAAATATTATCTTCAATGAGTTTCAAAGGGTAAGAATCTTTGATGAGATCGGACGTAGAGGTGTGAAAGGAGATTAGTTCAAATTTGGAATATTTTTTTGTAGAATCTAAAGGAGAAAAAGCTAGGGGATGTCATGGCTCTAGAGGAGAACCTTGGTGACTTCCCAAGCTATCCTAATGTTTGGCTTCAATTTTGAGGAGAAATATTTGAGGTGTTTCATCCTGTCAATTTTATTAGTTAGGTCTTACATTCGTGTGAAACGATCATACAAATAGCATGGAAGATGTGAGTATTTATGTCGTGACAAACGACAACATCAGATTCGTAAGATGAGTTAGGAATTATATTTTATAGCATAGCTATACAAAATGCCTAAAGATAAGGTGAGGATTTACGTTGCATAGCAAGCAACCTCAAAGTCCTATGGCTTTGTTGTTTAAGTTTAAGGAAGGAAGATTGGTTTAGGTGGGGAAGACAGGTTTTGCTGTTGAAGATGGTCGTACTGCCCACCATGCTAGCTCCAAGCTCCTTGCCGTGATGAGCTTGAGTTTTCTAACTTGTCAAGTTATAATGTTAAATCAGATGGCCCTATGGTTGAAGTTCTTTAAATTATATGGGGCCATGTTAAAGTTGATTAGAGCGACACCAGTTAGGAACCTGCGGTTCCCTCGTTCCGGTACCACTATTTACTATTGGATTCACTTAGTCTGAATGAACTTATTAAACTCAACTTAATGAGTTCCATAATTTCATTTAGACCGTAAGAAGCCTCGTTAGCAATAGTAGATTACCTCCTCCGAGGGATTCCCGATCATCTGATGGAGACATCTTAATTTAGTTGAAGTTGTAGTTTTGTGTGTTGTTTGTGATTAAGTTTTGAGTTGTTTTATATTTTGAATGTTGTGGGGGTAAATTTTATTTTGATTGATTTTAAATTTGGTTTTGGTTTTGGTTTCGGCTTTGGTTTTGTGGCTATCTTGATATTTTTATTTTTCATGCAGGGTGGCGTCGTTGTTTAGCATGCAAATTTGCAGGTATTAAAGTACAATACGAAACTACAATAAAGACAACACTGAAAATTGTAAAAGCGTACTTGGCGAGTCTTCTCGTTCCACCACCCAAAGCTTAAAATGCATGTTAAGGCAGTCTATATGAAACAGGGAAGTAAAATTTTTGTAGTTTTCCTAACCCTATGTCATATCTTGAGGGATCCTTTGGAGTTTAATTAAGGATGATTTTGTTAAGCAAAGCATATTGAGTTTAATTAAGGATGATTTTGTTAAAGAAAGCATATTAATTTAGTAGATCTCTGAGGTATCCGACAGATCTAGAGAAAGAAGCAAGTCCGTGCTACTCTCTCGTTGCCTGGCGGAAAATTTTGAGTTCTTTTAAACTTATTATGTTGGTTTATAAGTCATCCTGTAAATACCCTTAATGCTCAGTGAACATTAATGTCTCAATTATCCCTAAGAATATGTTAATTATCACTTGTAATTAAATTTAAGAATTATGTGGGTGAAGTCCCTCAAAGAGGCAAGTTAGTGTTGTTGGAACACTTAGCCAAGTTTTAAATCAATTGGGCTTGTAATGTTTGAAAGATGTTTTAATTTTCAATGATGTTTACTTTTCTAATCCTCATTTAAATGAAACTTGATTTATCCTAGATAGCCTAAGTCACTACTAAGCCCTTAAGACCTAGGTCAGTGCTTCATTAGCTTTGAAAAGATCAAGCTTAAGGTGATCATGATTCATGAATTGAATTTTTTTTGAACATCAGAATAGAGGTATTTAATTGATTAATTATTAACTTCAAAAGTTATACCCCTAAGTCCTCGATTCATTTTATTTTAATAATCTTTTTAATTAGGAAAGTGAGGTTGGTTTCAACCAATGAACCCCTTGTGTTTCAAATATCAAATTTCCAAAATTACACATTTGCCCTTATGGCTCTATCACTTCATAATTTGTCAAATTCAATTCAAATGACTTTAAATTTTTTATCCAAACTCATTCATGGGTCAAATAAGAAATCAAAAGAGAAAATGTGATTTTTCAAAATTTAATTTAATTTATATAATTATTTTTATGTAAAAATAGGATTTTTCAAAGAAAGTTCCTAACTTAACCAAGGTAAATTCTAATCCCATGAAATTTTTACTGGAGGTAGACTTAGACTATAGAAGTCTTTGGACCAAATCTCATGATTTTTTTAGTTTTATTTAAATTATTACAATTATTTTAAGTTCTGGGGTATTTATTAAATATAAAATATTTTCAATTGAGAAAATTAAGTTTTGTATTTTTGAAAAGTCTCCCTAAAGTTAGAGAACTCAAAGGAAAGGATTTTATATTTTTCTTAATTGTTTTTGAATTATTGGAATTATTTTTGTGGAAATCCATTTTTAGCTTTTAAAAATTCATTTTTAAGCTTTAAAATTCAATATCTTTATTTAGAAAATCAGGAAAAACATTCTAATTGTTCTTAAGTGATTAGGAATCAATTTAAAACATTTCTCATGAGTTTTATTATTTTTGTGATTTTTAGGGATTTTTAATTATTTAAATATTAAAAATAGGTTAAAAATTAAGTTTTTATTTTAAATATTATTTTATTCTTAGAAAATACCCCTGATCTCTGAAAACTCAAAAAATAAGTTTTTATAAATTTTTGAGTTATATTTAAATTTTTAAAAATCATTTAAATACCAAAAATGATGTTTATTTTTAAAAATTAACTTAGGTTTGTAAATGAACTCAAAATATGTTGAAATTTTTATGATGAGTTTTCTAGACCATAATCCATAGTGGTGATAAAAAATCAAGTCATTTAAATGTTTATATTTTCCAAAATTAGTTATCCTAATGATTTAGGTGGGTTTGTGAAAATTAATTATTTTTTAAATGACTTGACCCATAAAATTATTTCCAAAAGCTTCTCTAGTCATTGTGGAACTTCCAAAATTTTCTTGGAATTTTCTAATAAACATGCTAATTTCTATGGTTATTTTAAGGAAATAATGTGAAAAAACTTGAAAAATATGGATCTCTGTATAGGGACTTCCTCTGACTTTGGAAAAATAAAAGGATATTTTTCTTGATAGAGGCTATATTATGCCAAAATTTTAAGCCAAGGTGATGTGTCAATATGCATGAAAAATCAAATGATTTAAAACAGTGTTTAATTAATTAAAAATAAAATATGCATCAAATGGACTTGAAATTTATTCCACGTTGTTTTCCTCTATTGACTGAGCAAGAGAGTATTTTTATTTATTTTTGTGATTTTGCTACACAAAGTTATGAATTTTCTAAGTTAGGGGTATTTAAACAAATAGGAAAAAGCCCTATTTATCTATTTAAATTGTGTGTGCCACCTCAACCTACGACGACTTCGAAGCTCCACGCGGCACGCTTCCATTTGACGCCGCCATCCACCTCAGCGCTGACTCGGCCCGCTGTTTATGTCCTGAAGTTCTGTCCGACTCGATCTCCTCCATCCATTTGATACACGCTCGATCAAACGGCTCCCCTTCATTGTCCCAGATAGAATGATACCGTGACCGTCCACACTAAAACCCTAAGATCTCAGCCTAGACTCAACCAAATTACTTTGGGTTTGATCCTATAGACTCTCTAAGTGGGACAAACACATCCATATGGTAATCATGCAATTAAATTAAGCCTAATTAAATGGAGAATCAAAAAAGGCTCGGGATGAGGTGAAGTTTTATACCTTCGCTCTGAGAAGTGAAGCTTCAATCAGAGGGTCTTGGCATGTTTGTTGGGGGTCCAAGGAGACTAGTTATTGAGTCCCTGGTCTTGGTGTAAGGTCTAGGTATGAATTCGATCATAGCCGGATTTGGGTGTTGGTCTAGAGCTATGGTAGAGACTCTGTGGAAGGGGGATTTTATAGGGCTTTGGCTTCTCTCACTATTGTTAAAGTGTGGGTGCAGTTAATTTGAGTTTGGTGAAGTGTGGAGGTGTAATGGGCTCTGTCCTGGTTTCCAACAAGGTTCTAAGCTCAAAATTGAGCTCCAACAATGGGAATGGGTGGGAGAAAATTGTTGGAATACACTGAGGGGATCTTAGGAAAGCTCCATGGGAAGTTTAGAGAGGCCTCTCTAAGGAAATTTCAGCACACCTCCCATGGCCATTGAGGTGAGTTTTTATAAAAAAATGGCGATGGGTGGCTCTCAGGGCATAAGTTTGGGTGCATTGTGGTGCTTAGGTGGAGGGTAGAGGAGCTCCATCAATTGGTTTTGCTGAGTTGGCCTCTAGGTTTGCTATAAGTGAGGTGCCATGGGGGTGGCTCTCAGTTTTGAGCTTTTCTGGCTACTAGGCTGGGCAGATGGCCAGAAGAAGGTGGCTAGGAGCTCAGAGAACCCATGGGAATATGTCACAGCAATTTAGCGCAATAATACCTAATTTTGGTAAGGATATCTTAAGAACATGCATTTTTGGAAGTAATATCCCTATGATTTGGGGGACCTTTGGTCTATGGCTTGATTAAGGTGATTTCATGGTGTTTGTACTGGTCACTAAGTCCAACTAATGGTTGTGATGGAGTTAATTTGGTGACTTTAGGGTGGTTAGGTCACATTTAGTGCATGGGTCCAAGTGGGTGCAAATGACAAAAACTTGGGTTTAGGCTAGGTTAGCCATGTCAATTAGCCTAAATAAATATTGTATTTTGTGTATATGATCATAAGGAACAAGTTTACTGAAGAATGGAAGTGGTTTTGAGCTCAATTGAAGGGTCAATTTTAGAGAATTTTGAATTTTAGTCAATTTGGTCATGTTGGGCTAGGCTTTGGCCTAGCTTGGGTTAGCCTTGGGCTAAGTCCAAATTGATTGGTGTAAATGGTCAATAGGGATCCCATGAAGATTTTTCAACATGAATTGGGTGCCAATTTGGGGGTTAAGGCAATCAATTGGGTGAAATTTGGGGACATAGCCAATTTGGGGCTAAATTTGCGAATTTTGGATTTAGGCTAAAATCAAATGGATTTGAGGCTTAACCAAGGCCAATATATGGTCAATTTACATGTATGGGGATGTTATGAAGATTTTTAAACATTAAATAGGGCCAATTGGCTAGTTTATGGGTTCAATTTGGTGAGATTAGGTCATATGGTCAAAATTGGGGTTTTGACCTAAATCAAAATTAGGTTCAAATCATGGGCCAATTCAGCTTGAATTTTATTTATCTTTGCCATATTAATAGTTAATTTGAGTTTGTGATTGAAATTGGGGACAATTGAGGTCAAATTGATGGACATTTTGGTTGAATTTGGGGAAATTTGTGCCCTTAAAGACAAATTTGGGGGTTTTGGTTAAAGATGGTCAAATTAGCCAAATTGGGTCATGTGGTAGTTGAGAAAAAAGGAATAAGGAATATTTAGAATTATTGAAATTTTTTAGGAATTTTTAGAATTTTTGAAATTTTGGGCTTTGGAGGGGTATCTTAGTAATTTGGGTGTATTTAGAGGTAAAAGGCTAAGTTGGGTATCTTGGTAGAGTTGAGGTACCAACCACCACCAACAAGCCATGGACCAATGGAAACCTCATTTTGGGTCCTCTATGTAGTGGTCTTTACCAAACCATAGCCCTAGTGCTGGTAGGTTTAGGGGACCATCTACATAAGTATCCCAAAAAGATCTAGGGACCTAAGCTATAAATTTGAGTTCAAGGTTGTGAGTGATTGTGAGTGTAGATGAGTGTAGTGAGTACCTTAGCTCCAGACCAACACCCAGGGTCAACCCTAAGGTCCAGCAGTCCTGAGGGTGACTTATCTTGAGTTTCCTTTATAGTGATCCCACCTACTAAGTGCTAGAAGTTAGGACCAATATGTGGAACTTTAAGTTGAGTAAAGAAGAGAGTAGAATTTTTATTGGTGAGGGTTCTATATATATTTTTCTAAGAATAGTCAATAGGAAAGTCCTATGGCAAGACCTTATGCTACTGAAGAAGAAAACTAAACCTCAACCAAAAGTGAGGTCAACAAGGGTACAACAAGAAATTGGGGCAGTTTATCCAAGTCTAAAGTTCCTTCAATAAGAATTTCCATAGAACTTCCATATCAAAAGATGGGTTAAGGGCAGAAGTTCCAACAGGGACTAGAGGTTGTGTAGGTGAAGGAGTGTCATTATCAGGATTAAGTTCCACAGTCTTACTGGGGAAACTAGGTTCCAAAGGCTGAGAAGCATGCTGAGAGCTATGTAAGGATCCAGAAGAAGATATTTTTTTCTTAGGATGAAGCCAGAAGCATATACTATTAGTGTGCCCAAACATTTTACAGTTATGAAAGCAATATGGCTTTTATTCCATTACAATTTTCTGTCAATAGCCATTGTCAGCGGTTCCAAGCTAGATTTCATCCACTTCAAGTTGAGTTATGTCCCTTTCCACTAAGATTCTTGCCATAGATGGCCTAGAAAGGTTAAAAGTAGGAGCATCCAATTTCATTAGTCTTCAAAGTGTAGTTCCAACAGTAAACAACACTTGGTGATTGAAGAAATGTAATTTCAGCCCAGGGAGTTTAAACCAAATGGTAACTATAGGTGTTTCTTTTGAGGGATCAAAATTAGTGGTCCACTTTAGCAATTTCAAAGAGATTCCATCTAAATATAGCACTTGTTTATCAAGAAGCCTTGCATAATCTTCTTCTTTGGCCAATTGTATCATAATGTGTCTTCCATCCATCAACCTCGCCCTCCAAGCACCAACTAATTTCAAATCATCAAAATATTTCTTGATTTCATCCAATTTTGGGTGGTTGGATTGAAATTTGCTAACAAAGGTAAACTTTCGAGCCTCAACCAGAGACAAAATTTCACTGTCAGAGAAGTAGGCAGTAACCTTACCTCCTTTTTTACACAATATTTCACAAAAGGGAAATCAAATTTGCCAACTGTAGCATCATGATAAGATTGAGGGAAGACAAGATTTTCAAAATTTTGCAAGGTCTCAAAACCTTTCCCCACAACATCAGGAAAGGTGGCCTTAGACAATTGTATATTAGTTTCTAAATCAATGGGGTTAGGGGAAGCCATTAACATAAAGGTAAAACACTCACAAAGAAAAAACATTAAGCAGTTAGTGTTCTCTGCAATGGAATAGTAACCCCAAAATTTGAAAGAGATTAGCCGAGAAGGGGGAGAAAGACTAACGACCCCGACCAAACCAAAGAACCACCAATAGTGGGTATAAAAGAGGTAAACTTGAAAAGCCAGCCAGCTTGAGCAAGGAGAAAGCAGATATCACCATTATAGCAGAAACCCTAGCAAAGCTAGGGAACCAGCTGTCAACTGGCACTACAGAAATTTTTGGATCCCTCTCAGCTCAGCAATGTTATGAGAATGCCTATAGAATCATCAAAGAAAAAAAGAATTTTTGTTAAAAAAAGCCACTCAAATACCCTGTCAGTTGTTATATCCAAGAATTGTTTCCCTTTAGCAGGATGTCCAATGGGGATCCTTGGTCTGGAGTAAATTCCTGTCACTTTCAATGTCTTTTTTCTGCTGGAGACTATTCTACAAGCTACTACCAACAGATGACATACTGAAATTAAAGGGACTGAGGGGCTTATCTTGGTTTGTATTTTATAGAACAGAGGAGGATTCACTACAACACATCATTTTTAGTTGTGCCTTTATTCATAAAGTCTAGAGATGCATTTTGCTCAGGCTGAAGATCCATACTTTATAGTTGTCTTGGTTTAATTTTTTTTGCGTTTGTAGGATTGGATGGACTATTCCTTATTTCCTATGCCTTGTGTTATTGTTTGGTTTGTATGGATGGAAGGAAACAACATCAAGTTTGAGGAATCAAGACTGAAAGCTATTGGGATTGCCAATAATTGCTTTTGGTATCGACAGAAATTATTCAGGTTTAAGAAATTTATTAACATTCTGCTTCAGCCAGTTTATAGTTCTCTAAAGACTCCCTTATTTACTCTAATCTTTTGGAAGCTCCCTCCTGCTGGTTGGATCAAAGTAAATACTGATGGAAGCTTTGCAGCCCCTCATCTTGGGATGGGAGGTGTTTTCAGAGATTGTAAGGGTAATTGCTTTCCACTCTCATGTCTAGTCTGTGGATCCTCTAGAGGCTAAAACAAGCCATTTTATGGGTCATTTTCATTTCTAAGAGAAGTAGTTTTAGTCATGTTATTGTGGAATCTGATTCCTTAATTCTAATCAGAATTTGAAGATGAAGGATGATATGCCCTTGGAATCTTGTCTATTGGATTATAACATTCAAAGAGTAGTTGTGGTACTGACGCTTCTTTATTCTCATATTCCTAAGGAGGCTAACAAATTGGCTAACAAGACATGTGCTTCACTCAAGAGCTCCAAATTTCATTCAACAGACAAAAATTACAATGAAATAGTAAGGATCCTAAGTCAAGGGGATCACACACCAAGACAGAGCCTTAACCAAAGGAAGTTCTAATAAAAGGGAAACACAAACAATTTCCATTCAAAAAAAAAATCCAAAGCAAAACACACTTTACTGCTAATGAAAAACTGTTGAGAATGAAGCCCAAATCATGCCAACCAATTTGCAGGTTGATTCCCCTCCTTAGGATTGGTCGGAGGCTATGATACGAGCACCATCCATCCCTCTTGTGTCTATAATTTGAGTATCACACCCTACACATGGGGGAATCTCATACCAAACTGAACTTACAACTGATCTTAAGTATGCGAAACACACTCACACACACCTATATATTCAAAAAAAAATCCAAAGCAAAACACACTTTACCGCTAATGAAAAACTGTTGAGAATGAAGCCCAAATCATGCCAACCAATTTGCAGGTCGATTCCCCTCCTTAGGATTGGTTGGAGGCTATGATACGAGCACCATCCATCCCTCATGTGTCTATAATTTGAGTATCATACCCTACACATTGGGGAATCGCATACCAAACTGAACTTACAACTGATCTTAAGTACGCGAAACACACTCACACACACCTATATATATATATATATATATATATAT
>JXCR01084338.1:0-23827 GCA_002079205.1 Phalaenopsis hybrid cultivar | reverse complement strand
CTCCCTGTCTTCAATCATCAAAATCACACCATTAAGAGAACTACAATAGCACTCAGCACAAACAAACGACATGATAATCACCAGATGAGCAAGTGCATGACATGATTTGCCAAAAAGGCAGAAGTTCATGTCGAAGAAAAAGGGTTTAGGGTTAATATGGTCAGAAAAGCGGACCTCTTGATGGATTTGACGAAGTCAGCTGCTGAGGGATGACGCATCCGCTCCAGAAAATCGTGCCAGGCGAGGGGAGCTGTTGAAGCACTAAAAACATCCGACGCTCCGCCGCCGTCCATCGAAATGATGGCCGGAAAAAGTACGAGAGATGGCCAAAGATTTAACAGTAAATAAAAGTGGAAAACAAGATAAATGATCGATTCTGTAGTCGATCAAGTAGGTGAAGGGATCAAAACAGTCGATTGATGAATTCTTTTGTCGCTGAAGCTGGGGAGGTGGCATTTGGCGATCAGTTCGACTGGAAACACATTAGCAGCTGGCATCAAAAGCGGCATGGCCCGTGTGGGTGAAGTTTTATACGCAGTTCATTCAGATTGTTGTCTGAAAGGATGGTCACTCCACTTAATATTTACTCCTAAAATATATCTTAATTTCATTAAAAAATTATCATTTTACATGTCCAAAATCATAAAAATATCATTTATTTATCCAAAAATTAAAATCTTATAACCCATAAAAAGTATCTTGCCACCCAAGGCCAAAGCATCATCATCTCCTCGTAACCTCAATAGAGGAAAACCAAGCACCCAACCTTTCATCTTCTTTCACAAAGGTCATCAACTATTTGTCAACTCAAATTTCTTATTTCATGGCATTTAAGCGTTTGGCAATGGTCCTTGCCAAAACCCCACGTAACATTGGTGTTAGTTTCAAGTAAGCATAGCAATGATGACATGTGTATGCCGAAAAATGCGAGGACGAATCTCAAGGCAATCTAACGCTTAAAACCAAAGGATGCATGATGGGGATCCCCCCTGAAGAATAGCTAAAAGTACTTGAGATTTTGACCGGCTGAAAACCACCAAGCTAAACGACTGAAGGTTAGTCCAACTACCAAAAAGTTACCTTGGCCAACTAAGGACAGGCATACATGCTGGTGACAAGAGAAAGGTCTAGTCCCCCCAATAATATCACATGTATGAACATGAAGCTCTCTCAAGTCTCAATGGCACCCCCAAAGATCCTCACAGAATAATAATCAAGCAATTCGACATGCCGCTCAAAAGTCGATTGGCTGCCACACTCAAAAACCGATTGGATCCTCAAAGTAAAAGTTGATCGGCGCACGAACAAAAAGCCCACCTATACCAACTCAATTGGCCGACCAAATGACCTACCAAGCGAAAGGCCCACTCAAGCAAAATAACAATAATGCCATGTGCAACTCTTCTAAAACAGAGGTAAAATATGTAATTTTATACTATCTCTTCATCTTCTATAAATAGAAGGATTGTATCATTTATTAGGGTATTTCTAGATCTTCCCTCTAGACCCATCTTTTCAAAGGAAAACTCTCTCCCTTCTTCTTCCTGTAACTGTTACTTCCAATATATAAAATGAGTCACAGAGCGTGGGAATACTACAGTTTGCCCCAAAGGGGCAAGTTGTATATTCTCTTCTTCTCTCTCCCTCTTTGTCTCTCTCACTACCTCTCCCTCATGGTCCCAACCGCTACAACCATTTGGTATGCCTCATAGTATAAATTTGAATTGAACATCCTAAAATATGTGATGACTATGGAGCATTCTACCATTAAGAAGGGAAGCAACACCAACAAGGAGAATAACAAAAGACACTCCTAATTGGGAGCACGCCGAGGAGTTCAAGTAGCAACAGTTATAGGAGCCAAAAACCAATTTTTATCTTCTCTCGAGAGGCTTTGGATCAAAGGCAAAAACCACACCCCTAAAACGGACAACCGACTCCCAACGGTCAAAACACTATCTTAAAAAAAACCGACCGATGATACCTACACAATGATTAGGCGACTCTGGGTGGCTAAAATCTAGCTCCACAAATGAATCGAGTATCATTTCAAAACTTCTCTTTTGTGCTATTATACGTAAATTTTTTTAATATTTTCTAAGGTTCGATGGACACTCAAAGAAGTCGAATCCAAGCAGCAAAGCCAACAACGACTCCAAAGAGGTCTTATCAGTGTAACAACCCACAATGATCTCTCATCATAAACCTTGGTCTCCATGCATGAATCAGACAAAGCTCTAGAGGTGGTTCTCTGCCCAACAGTGACAAACTTTGTGAAGAGTACGACACAAATCACACTAGAATTGAAACTCGGCAGTTACCCCCGTAAGTCAGTAATAAGATCCGACAAAAACCTGACGGAATAGCGACTTAGCTGAGGCGACAATTCGACCAAACAACCAAGGCCTGGAAAAGACGGGTGTCGGACACCAATAACATAATATAATAAAGATAATTGATAATGACACCATAGATATTCTATCAATGTCCTGACACATAATCTGACCCTTAACGCCAAGATTCAAAAATCCCATTTAAAAGCCTAATGTGGATAAATCCATGGAGGTGGATCTCTGCCCAACAACGACAAATTTCATGAAGGGTACCTCGCAAATCACCCTAGGAGTGAGTCACGTCGGTTGCTTTACTGAGACAACATTCCGAACAAATGAATGAGACAGGCAGCGTAAGACTTATGATGGGTCGTGACATATCAAAAACGACCCATGATTATTCCAACGATCTGAGTCATCAACAATTACCAACATTCATCACGAAGCAATAATTGTCAGAAAATAACATCATAAAGGTAAAGTAATCAAAGAAGCAAAGGAAACCAAGAATGATTGAAAAGCTTCATTCATTTTAAAATATAAAAAAGTACAAGTTTTTAATACACAAAAGATTTCATTACACAAATCTATTTTTATAAAGTTCCAGCTAAAAAAAATTTCCAAAACTTCAGGAGATCGATTGGAGTTCAGAGTGGAAGACCCTCTATCACCTCTAACTTCTGCATCGTCTCCTGAAAATCCCCCAGGCATCTAGAGCAGCAAATTCATCTAAGCCTACAAACTTCGTATCGACAAGGCTTGACCAAATGAACAAGTCGATCTCCGTAACACTGCCGACCTGAACGTGTTCGTTTAGAATCTTCTCTTCTCGGTCTTCATGGTTGTCACCAATGCTTTCAGCTCCTGGGCTTCTTGTTGGGCAATCGACAACAGTTCTCAAAGAGTAGCAATCTTCTCCTCTGTCACTTCCAGTTCCAGCTTCCTTTCAACTATCACCGTTCGCTTCTCAACAGCGAGTATGGCAGTTGTCAGATCTATGTATGAAGAACGAAAAGGAGTTCATTGATTTCAGCACCCTCAATTCTGGAATAATTTGTCCCCTTCTTTTTCTTGAAGGCATCCCCGGTTGGCACAATTTTAATATCCTTGTAGAGGATGAGACAGATGAAAAACTTGAACTTCTAGTCCTTCACTTTATTCTCCAAGCATTAGAATTGAAACCAAACAACTGCCCCAAACTGCACATACATATCAACCTCCATCTAGAAAGAAAACACGTGACTAAAATCTTAAAAAAAATTCAAAACAAACTTTAATTAACATAATACACCTCAAATAATCCTTAAACAACCTTGAAATAAATTTTAAACAAATTGAAAAATTTTAGTTAACATTAAAAATAAATTTCAAATAACTTTATTAAACTTTAACAAAGTAAACAAACAAACCAAATCAAGTCTCTTCAAGCAATCTTTAAAAATACTTCAAACCTTTTTAGATAAGCAATCTTCATAACTTAAAATAAAACCTAATCAATCAAAATAAATTAAATAAAAATATACCTTCAAACAAAATTAAATCTAAACAACTAAAGTTTTCCAACTCAAGTGAATCATCTAAGTCAAACTTTTTTCAACCAACAATCAAACCAAAACAGATCAAACAATCTAAATCAAACTCTTTTAAAGTAAATCTAAATCTTTAAATCAACAAGTTAACCTCTTGTCTAATAAATTGGCAATCCTAATCTCAATCCCCAGGGTGAGCCTTCTTCTCGTAGTTTTTTAACCCTTTTCATAGACCTTTTCATGACACGTTATCGTTGGACTATTAGTACCGATCCTTCAATATCATGCAAATATTTTGAAACCCCAAGTATATCAAATTTTAAGTCTTAAACATCAATTTCGCAGGCACTTACTAAATAATCATAAACCATATGCACCAATACTTTAACCGAGAGTATTTTCATAAGCCACAACTCTTGAAGCCGGAGGCTTTGTTTCTTGAGTTGTGCTTTTTTCTTTTATCAATTTTTTGGTTGTCCTCGGATAATCTTTAGCTAGTTATAGATTGTTGAGGAGAGTATGTACGTATGCATCATACTCTGTTTGGTTTTAACATACGAGAAATCGTTATACACTCCTCATTGAGCTTGTCGTTGTCGGGTGTTGATATTTTTATAGGGGTTTCAAACGGTCATTTTCACGCCCCTCGTGGTGCTTGTCGTTGTCGGGTGTCGAAATGTCCTACATGCCACTGATGATCGTTATATACCCATCGCGGAGCTTGTCACTTTCAGGTGTTTATAAGGGCTTTAGACAATCATTTTCACACCCATCGCGAAGTTTGTCACTGTCGGATGCCAAAAACATCTTATGTGTCACTGACGACCATTATACACTCCTCGCGAAGCTTTCCATTGTCATGTATTTATAAGGGCTTCAGACGATCGTTTTCACACCCTCACGGAGCTTGTCACTATCGGGTGTCGAAACATCCTACGTGCAACTGACAACTGTTTTACACCCCTCGTGGAGCATGGTGTTGTCTGGTGTTTATAAGGGCTTCAAATGATCGTTTTCACATCCTTCGCGGAGCTTGTCATTATCGGGTGCCGAAACGTCTTACGAGCCACTAAAGCACCAAAAAATAATGAGAAATTTTAAGAGGTATAGAAGATATATTCAATTTTATCTGATTGAAAACAAATTTAATAAAAACTTATCTTTAATAAAGACTTTATTCAAAGAGTCGTGCGATCGGTAAAAATTATTGTATATATAATAAAAAAAGACTGCATATGAAACTTTACTTAGTCATATAAAATAACTAAAATGGTCATATAATACTGTTTTATTAGCAAGTTTTATAATATATTATTTAGAGTCATAGAAAAATATACTATTTGTTAGTTTAATGTGAAAATGTGTACTTTCAACGAGTTTATAAACTTATATATATAAGTAGCAAGAAAGAAGTGCAAAGCAGTTCAGAAGCGAGGAGGTTTATAAGGTATGGTTGCTTCAGCTAT
The DNA here is from genome assembly GCA_002079205.1 of Phalaenopsis hybrid cultivar. Lineage (NCBI taxonomy): Eukaryota > Viridiplantae > Streptophyta > Magnoliopsida > Asparagales > Orchidaceae > Phalaenopsis > Phalaenopsis hybrid cultivar. The sequence continues at coordinate 18,499 of JXCR01084338.1, read as the reverse complement.
ATATTCACCATTTACATGTTTTCTATAGAAAATTAATGAAATAATGNGAAAAATATACTATTTGTTAGTTTAATGTGAAAATGTGTACTTTCAGCGAGTTTATAAACTTATATATATAAGTGGCAAGAAAGCAGTGCAAAGCAGTGCAGAAGCGAGAAGGTTTATAAGGTATGGTTGCTTTAGCTATATATTCACCATTTACATGTTTTCTATAGAAAATTAATGAAATAATAATGCTTAATAATAATGTCTTATCTTATAAATATTTGACAAAATATCGTTAAGTATTTTGAACGTTATGAAGATTTTGTTGAAGACTCTTTTCTTATAAATATATGAGAAAATATCTTTAAGTATAATGTAGATAATATATTGGTAAAGCTAATGTATAATTAAATTATTTTAAAAAATAATAATTTATTTTTCTTATAAAAGGTTTTTTTTGTTGGTCAACCAACTAAAGGCCATGTTAATATTTGTGGAACTATATGCATAGTTCTAATTTTGTGGGTTTTCTTTTGCTCATCTCTTTATTCAAAATCACCCTTTAAAATTAATAAAATTATAATAAAAATATGTCAATTACAAAATTTTTTCTTTAAATTTTAATCTTTTGTTTAATAAATGTAATTAAGCTTGTAGTGAGAAAACAGCTGCTCACACCCCAATAATTAGATTTTTTTTTCTATTCACACTTTTGTGCATGATTAAGATTTTTTATTACAAAAAACACTTTTTGTGTATTCTTACAAGAATGAAAAGAACAAAATGTATGTATTTTCTACTTTTTTTAATATTAATAATTCCTAACTCAAGTAATCCTCTATCACAATTAAGAACAAGTTCATACTAGTCATAAAATTTTCCTATTACTTAAAGAATTCCATGTAGACACCTTCACCTCTATATTATTATTTCATATTGGTCATTGCTTTTATTATACAATGTAATTTTATTATTTTTAAATAATACTTTAATAAGGGTTTAAGGTAATTTAAGCCATGCTTAGATTTTTGTTTTAATATTATTTTTACTTATAGTATAACTAATTGTTGATAATAAGCTCATAAATGTTCTACAATTAAAGTAAAAACTTTATGTTTTAAGTTTACATTTTTTTTATCACATTAAATTCTATTACTATGTTTTATGATAAAATTATTAATGAACATGCTTGATACATGGTTGAACAAGTAATAAGATGAAGTGTAGTGCGCAACCGTGGCCTATTAGATGGCAGTCCTTCTGTCCGGGTTCAAATCCCAGCTGGATCGAAATAACACATATGGAGGATCTGTATTTAGGGGACAAACTTACTCCTCCCTAAATACTGATTCCCTTAAAAACAGTAATAAAAGATGAAGTGTAAGACTATCTTCCAACATAAATTGAGATTACAAGTGCTAAAGTTTGATCAATGAACTATTGTCTGAATAATCAAATAAAAGCATTGTAAGAACTAAAATCTAAAACTAAGCATATACGAAATTACTATTGTATTTAAAGCAAAGGTTTATGTGGGGGAAAAACTTAGCGAGAGCTATAGGGGTTGAATTTCACTTGCATTGGATAAACAAGTCAATAATGAAATCAAAGAGTGCATTTGGATAAATGTTCTAAAGGTTTGATTAATAGTGGCTCGTAAGCCTAGAATTTAGGCTCTCCCATATAATCTACAGATGTTTTTGTTGACCTCACTTTTTGGTCAACCCTTTTCCTTGACTCAGATCCAATTAAATCCCACTTGAGCTAAACACTCATAAACTCTAATCTAAAATCTGATTAAATAAAATTGAAATCAAACAAATCAAAATATAACAAATACAACAAACGTCAAATAAATTTGACCTAAAAACCAACCTTAATTAACAAAAACCTCAATGTTATTATTTTTTCCATTGATCATTATTGGGGTTGAAACACAAATCTAAAAGTTACATGATGTTTATTATCATATAAAATGGTCATGAAAACAAGTTTAACAATCATAAGATATATTTTTTTCATGAAATTTTTTAGTCCAAGTTTTAAAGCAAGAATAGTTCTTCATGCACCCAGAAATTATGTCTTCTCTGTAGACAAACTTGGAGATGAGAATTATATTTTTTATGTTGCATGATATTCATAATAATATGCGAGAAAAAATCTCGATATATTTTGTGGTCATCAGACACCATCTTTATGTAAAATTTTGCACTTCGAGTTTTTGTGCCTCAAACATGGTCCCACATAAAAATTTTCAACGAATCATTATATTTCAAGACATACTTTCTGAAATGAACCCCTCCATGCTCAAATTTGACTCTATTTTGGGGCCTATCTAGCCAATGATAATTTCATTAATAAAAAGAGTTCATATAATCAACTCAAAATGGACTCAAATCGAACCCAAACTTCAAACAAAATAAATATGATTTGATCCAATGAAGCTTATTTAAAGCTCCAACTTAAAATTCACAAAAAAATTCTCTCTCCTGAGCTATGACACACTTTGACCTAAAATATCTTAAGATGGGTTCAACTTCAATAAAAAAAAGGGAATATACATACACACCACCCAATTCTTATACATTTACCTATCTCACACCCAAACTCACATTTTTATAGACCAAGCACCCAACATACCCTTTTCACAACTCTTCAATAGTAAAATCCACATTTTCATCATCAGTTAGGGTGTTTATTTTGTAAAAATGAGAGTTTGGCTACGAGATAGATAAGTATATAAGTATTGGATGTTTTGTACAAAAATTTCCCCAAAAAATAAAAATAAAATTTCCCCCTTCCAAAATTCAATTTCCCTCCTCTTAAACCCCCTCTTGGCAAAAAATGCAAACACCTTCCCTCATTCACTCTCATTCCCCCCTCTTGGCCAAAATCACCAAGTCCCCATTCCCTCCCATTCTCCCCTCTTAGAAGAAACCACCATATCCTATCCTATCCTCTCCACAAATCGAGAACTAGTCCTTCCTCTCCCTCTTCTCTTCTAACCGAAAGCATCTACATGGAAAGCAAGGAGGACGCATCATCAAATCAAGGTTCACCAAGGATGCAAAAGCGATGATATAACTCCCCATTCTTTTCTCATTTTAAAAAATCCTGCATGATGTAGCAAATAAAAGTGTGGTGTTGTTTTGTTTTCTTCGTCCCCTCCCCTTTCTTCCTTATCCAAACCCTACATATTCTCTTCTTTCCTTTTTTTCATCAACACACTACAAGAATTATGAAAATTTGTTTCAACCATATAAGATGCAAGTTTGACACAAATCCAAAGATATTTAAGGTTTATCGTTAGATTTTGCATTCGATTTACATCATATTCTTTTTTAGGGTAAATTGAAGGTCGATAAAGATAGTTTCATCCATTTTGTGTCGAAATATTTCAACGCAAAGTATTTACATCAATTTTTTTGTGTCATATTACCATCATATTTGTTTAGACTACACGTGCATTGAATTTAGGGTCTGAAAACATTGGCTGACAATATAATCTGTAGGATTATAATCGCATTTACGATGGAAAATTTTGAATAATGACAGATTATTATTGTCAATTTAGCGTTTTCATATTTGATGTAAAATCAACAAAAATTAGACGTAAACTTGCAGCACAAAAAAAAATATAAAAGAACAATTACATTTTGACAACCTCCACACAATAAAAAATTCACAGCTCAACCACATTTTATCCAACCATATCAGCATAGATCAAAACTCAAATACATATAATTAATGAAAATTAAGATACCATAACAAATTGTCCCAAATAAGAATAATAAAATTAACCACAAATTCCACAGTAAATGTTCAAATTAATGTTGACAAATAAAAGAAAACAAAAAGAGAAACTACTCATCATCTCCCTCCTCCTCCTTCTCATCTATAGCTGTCACCGGTCGCTTGTCTGACAATATGATAAAGTTTCAACCATGTGAGCTATAAAATCCTCAATCCTATGTCGACCCTCTAGAATCTGGTCAAGCAAATGGTGGAGCTCTTCATTCATTGCAGTGACCTACATGACAAGCACCTGCTGATCTGGCTGTGAAGAGCCCGAGGAACTAAGTGCTGGATCACAAGAGACATCATCCTTGAAGGCTATGCCCTTCGTACAGAGGACATAAAAAATCCCCTTCTTCATCCCCACTGGCTTAGTCCAAAACTCATACTCGGACTGCACAGTGTTACACTGATTACCACTGCGGCTGGTGGAAGTCCAGGCCTGAGTGGCCAAGTACCTCTCTTGGATCTACTCAAACTCCTGTAAAATCAAAACCAATGTTTAATTCATACTTTTAATAATAAGATTCAAAATAAAGTTCTAAATTTCTTTTTTAAACTTACATCAACCCGTCGGGAAGGCTCCAAGACCCACTATTACATCCCCGGGCGCTGATGAGTTCAGACATGTAGCTTCGTGACGGATAAGTCACGACTGAAATCATTCGCCTATGCAATGTAAAACATTGGTTAGTACCACAAAATTACTTAAAATATTGATTTTTTAAATATTTAAAAGAATCTTACCAACCTTTTATAGTGCTCAGTATGGGGAACAGATCAGCCAATGTGGAGCACAGCTCTCCTGACCTCTCCATTACCCGATTCACCTGATTTGTTTGCCACTTCATCTCATAAGTAAGAGAGGCCTAGGCTATGCTTAACTGACCCCAGATTTCCTTATAGATCCTGGTAGGCGATCTTCCCTCAGGCGGGCTATCGTGAACATGTCTCCAAGGCGAAGCCTGCCCCAAATCTCGAAGATTTGATGACGGTGCTCTACAAGCCAGGTGAATGTCCTCAGTAGAAAAAAAAACCAATATAAACAAATAAATTAAATTTACATTTTGATTCAAATTTCATGATCGTACCTCAAACTCCCTGAACCACAAGTCTCGAGTGGTTATAAAGTTCTGCTTCCACGAGAGACAGGGCTAATCATACCTGCTCCTGATAATCTCTATGATGCAAGTGACAAGCAACGTGTGCGGAATGAATCTTCTTAAGAAAAACATTATTCACAAAAACATATAGAAATAAGAATAAACATAATATAATGTTAAAATATACCTGCGAGTCCCTCTTTAACAGAAGTCGAGAGGCCAAGCTCAAGAGGTGTCAAAGCAGGTGCGACTGAAATGGTGGGGCAGTGAGCATGTCAACAACTATCGTAGTTGCAGCAGGTGGGGGAGTGGGTGCGAAAGTAGCAAGTAGGGAAGTAGTAAGTGGGGGAGCAAGTGTCATAGGAGGCGGGGCAGCCGTGAGTGTGGGATCAAGTATCACAGGAGGGGAGGCAGCAGTGGCTGCAGGAGCAAGTGTCACAGAAGGTGTGGTAACAGTGGGGTTTTTGAGGTAGACAAACTCTTTTTCTTGGTAAGGCAGGTGGTCTCTAGTGTCCCAAGAACACGGTCTTTGAGGTCTCTGAGCGTCTGTGGCCATATATAAACAAAGAAGTGATATTAATAAGATTAGTACTAACAAGAAAAATAAGCATAAACAGAAAGAATCAGTGCCATAAAGGAACAAAAGCAACAACTAGATACATCTAAAAATAGGAAAATAAGAGTAAACAACTATGTCTCAATATAACAAAAGTAAAACAAAAATAGTAGCAGCCGTAACCACTAATCTAAAATTACACCTTTGTTATTAAGTTTTATTAGAGAAGCTCGTTGTTGAAGATGAACCTAAAATTTCTTCTTCAATCTCCTTATCATCTTCAACCAAATCATGAGGAACCTCTTCAAAATCCTTGCAGTATCCTCTAAAACAAACACTTCATCGTTTGTGTTGCCCTGAATGCAAAAATCTGACATGCCTTCCTCATGGTGCATTGGTTCTATAATACTATGCATCTCAAAAGTTTTCCTTGTTTTATTCTTCATAATTACAACCCAATAAACTTTATCCTTTGACTTGAAGATAATAAACTTGGGTAGCTTGGCTTGCCATAACAAATGGATTAAACTTTGTATATCATCTACTTATTTTTACTTCAATGATATCATAAGACTTAAGTGGGTTCCTCGATTCAGAATAGAATCAAACCACTAACAGTTGTACAAGTACACAATTGATAGTCCGCCGACCGCGATGCAGTTCATGATGTGATGTCGCCATTGTTCTCTGTTGTGGTCAGGTCATTGTCACAATTATCTCATGTCATTTTGGAGTTGCCAGTTTATTTTCATCTTATAACCTTTCTCTATGAATAACTCTCTCTGATCATGTCGAAGATCTGAAGGGAGAAGAGATCAGAGGTATAAGGAATATAAGGATGGGGACGAACAAAAGAAACAAATAAGGAAGCTTTTGTAAACTGGACTTCATGCATATACTTCTCATGTGTATTGGTCTAAGACACTTCAGAGACACACTCGCACAGAAAACATAACAAAAGCAAACCCACAAATAAAGATTCAAGTTGTTATACCTATTCTAGGATTCACTTCTTCCTAAAAGGGCAAACCTCTATAGTTAATTACATCTTAAGTAATTTGGGGACTGTTAAGAGAACTCTCGATTAAGATTGAGACTTGTCCGTAGAAAATTTGAATGTCATAATTTTAAAGGAAGGAGTTTCAAAGTCTTATCCTAAGGTAGTGGATTCCTAAAGATTTCAAAAAATCCTTCTAAGATTACAAACTATCATATGGTTTTGTTTTGTTGTCAATAGCTTAGTTGTGGTTCATTCTTTTGCTCCAAGTTTTGAATGCTCATCCGTTCAAAACAGAGTTAGCACACCCTAATAACATGCAAAGTAAATTTACGGTGACGCCTACCTTTTCTTCAGGTGACTTGTAAACATAGTTTGCATAAAATATGTTTTAATTTAATTAGTTTGTTGTTATTTTTATTTTAGACAACCAGGTTGAGATGCTGATCCCGAAACTACTATATACAACAGTATAACAATGAATTTAATTATAGTTTTCACTTATATTTCCTTATTTTACAATAGTGCCAAAAACTTGATCTTGAAGAAAATAAGAATTTAACTTTTCAATTTATATATATATTAGGATACTACGCAAGTATACGTATCGTTATCAAGTAATATATAACTTTTTGATTAAGACCTGAATATCAAACCCATAGGGAGAATACACAATATGCACTTTTGAACAACAACTTTCTATTCTAAAAAATACAATTACTTAAACTACAAAATTTTCACAGTATTAAAATTCAAATCTTTTTAATATTTTTGATATATTGACAGAACAATAACAATTTAAAAAAGATAACTTAAGTTTATGTAAAAGAAAAGTACTAAAATTCAAAAATATCTTTCTACTTATCATGAATTAGTGATAAGTATAGGAATTCTGTTGTGGAAGTATGCAAATTGTGTTGTGCCAAATATGAGCAATTTTATTCTTTACCCTTATTAGAGATGCTATAAAGAACATTGGCTAATTTAAACTTTGAATAATTTTGAAGACCGACCAGGCAGGGGAAGATACCAGCTCTCACTCTAGAGTTCCCTCGATTCCCTCCACCTGGGTGCTAACATCTCGTATCAGAACCTAAAATAATAAATCAAGTTGGGGGCTTTAACTTGTCACTTTAAAGTCCTCTAACTCTACACCCTTCAATGATTATTTCCCTATTTACTTGCACTAAATCATATGAATTACATTCTCATTCATACAACCTCATGTGATTCTTTCTAATCGTTGATTGAGATAATACCAGCCCGGTTCTTACATGTTCTCACATTAAATTTTAACATATGGATTGGCCAAATCAAGAAGTAAATGAAATTCATGGATTTAAGCCATCATAAATTCTTCCAACATTAAAGATCAATACTCTCCACAACTTCCATCCAAACTTTAATTACTTATCATTTTAAAGAGAAAGATAAAGAAAATTACTCAGAATTCATGAAGAAAACAAAACCACACTTTAGTTTAAAAGTAGAAATCATTGTCAAACCAACAAGAAGACTCAATTAAAACCAAAAGTAGTTCAAAATAAAAGATAAAAACTTATCTCAAACCACCAAACTCTTGAAGTTCCTTTGAATCTCTTCTCTTTTACAACACTCTCAACTCTCAAAATAAAACTAAAAAAAATAGAAAAAAATAAATTTTGTGTTGACTGAATCTCTCTACAAGATTATCCACGATCTTCTTCTCAGGACTCCAGCACTCTTTCCCTCTTCAAGCACCCACTTCAAATGTAAAAAACTTCATTCTTTTATAAATCTCCAAAAGTTGCATTAGAAACTCTTCAAAATGTGTCCACATTCGATGAATCCTCCAAAAAATGCCTCCTTTCACAAGTCTTTTAATAATATTTTTGTTCTTAGTGGTCTTAACCACCCTTTTAAGCCAATAGGTGCCTCAAATATCACTTCAAAATTTAACCAAATGAAGAAAACCGCCAAATAACTATCTCTAGCGCTTAAGCGCGGGGCCTATGACGCTTAGACGCGGCTTTCTCTCTTTAACCGGCGCTTAAGCGCTGGATCTGACGCTTAGGCGTCAAAACACTTTAGCACAATTCTCACATCTTTGCTCCAAATTTGATCCTTTTTTACTCCTTTTAGCATTTTTCATATTTTTACTTGTACCTGAAAGAAAAACACACAAATACCTTCCATTAAAGCGCAATAACTCAAAAATAGATATAAAAATGTGTCTAAAAATACCATATATTTTAGGTGTATCAGATGCCCATGACTTTCTATCATTCCAGGGTTGTTAGGTTCTCTGATCTACTTAGTATACGAGATGGTCAAACCTACTATGACAAGAAGATTCATGCTAGCAACTATGGGTTGCATCGTCTAAGAGATCGTCTAAAAATTTTAACCCTTAAATTATCTAAGTTGTGTTCGATGATCTTTGTTTATTAGGATTTCATTAAGTTTTTAATTTATTTTTGAGATTTTAGGGGTTAAAATTTTTAGGTTTCTTAATACTTCTTAGCTGATTAGATTTTTTTTTTATCATTTTGTGTTTTGTTGATTAGAATGATCAAGTCAATATCTCATGGTTCTGTCATCCCAAGGTCATTGTGGTTTGCGGTTTTATTAGTCATAAGTGAATTGAAGATATTTTGTTAGCAACCATGGGTTGCCTCCTTCAAAGCACCTTCTAAAACTAGGTTATTTTTAGAGTTCAAGTTTTAATTTTAATGGCTTTTAAAGTGAATTTTATGTCATTTCATTCAGGTTGTTTGTACCTTTGCCCAAATTATTTTTGACTGAAACTAAGTGTATTTTTGTTCTCGAATGAGAAGTCAAACCCTCCTTAACTTCCAACCACCTAAGTATAAATTGATTTTAGATTATTTCAAATTAGGTTAAATAAATCTAAAATGAGTCTTTAAGTAATCAGAGTTAACCTGAATTAGGTTGTTTTTCTCTCAGATTATCTTCAAACTTGTTTAAGTCAACAAAAGTTTAATTGGAATGACCTAAGTTAGCTTAGTTATATTGGGGTCAAACTAGTCTTACTTTGCTTAGATTGGTTCAAGGTAAGCCAAGTTAAATTAAGTCGAGTTCACTTGAGACTAACCCAGGTTATGCTGAGCTGATCCAAGCTAGACCTCTTGGGTCAAATCAAGTTTGAGTTAAATTAGACTTGGGGAGAAGTTTAAGTTATTTTAGACTTGAGTTGTCTTATAAGTATAAGTTGGGTTAGACTTAAATCAATCCTTGATTAGGCTTGGTTTGGGACTTAGCTAAGCTTGAGATTGAGTCTCAAGTTGGGCGATCCGAGTTAAGTTTGATTGACATAAGAAATAGTTGACTTAGGTTAACCTGACTTAGGTCGGGTTAACCCATTGAGTTGAGTTGAGTTGGGTTAACTTGAGTTAGGTTGGGTTGACCTGATGATTCAGTTAAATTGGGTTAACCCGAGTCCCAAGTTAGGTCGGGTTGTCTCGGTGATTCAGTTGAATTGGGTTGACTCGAGTTAGGTTTGGTTGACCCGGTGATTTAGTTGAATTTGGTTGGCTCGAGTTAGGTCGGGTTGATCTGGTGATTCAGTTAAATTGTGTTGACCCTAGTTAGGTCAGGTTGACCTGGCGCTTTAGTTGAATTGGGTTGACCCGGGTTAAGTCGGGTTGACATGGTGATTTAGTTGAATTCGGGTTGACCTAGTGATTGAGTTGAATTGGTTTAATCCTAATTAGGTTAGGTTGACCCAGTGAGTTAATTATTCTAGGTCTAAGTTAATTTAGATCCTATGTAATTTATGTTTGACTAAGTCCATGTTAGGTTGAACTTAGGCTAGGTTTAAGTTGGGTTAGACGTAGAGAAAATTCAAGTTGAACTAAGTCTAAGTTGTATTAGACTTAGGATGGCTCAAGTTTAGATCTAAAATGACCTAAGATGAATTTACGTCTAAGTTGAGTTAAATCTAAATAAATTTGTGTCATCTTTTAGGTCTAAGTTGAGTTAGAACTAAGTCAAACTAAGTCTTATTTAGGTTAGACTGAGGCTATATTTTGGTTAGGCTAGACCTCGGGGAAGTTCAAGTTGAAATTAGTTCTAAGTTCAGTTAGACCTAAACATTGTAGTTGAAGTTAGATCTATTTTGAGCTAAACATAAAGGGCTTGGGCTAGGCCAAAGTTAGGTTGGACTTAGGGTTTAGGTTATGTCTAATATGAGTTAGACCTGAGTTTGGATGAGTTCAAAGTTAGGTTTGATTTATGGTTTAGATTAGGTCTAATATGGGTTAGACCTAAGGTTGAAGTTAGGTCTAGGTCAAATTTGGGTTAGACCTAGGGTTTATGTTAGGCCGAATGTAGGTTAAACTTAGAAGGTTTAAGATAGGTCCAGGTCTAATTTGAGCTAGACCTAGGGTTTAGATTGGGTCTAATATGGGTTAGATCTTTGGTTGAAGTTAGGTCTAGATCTAATTTGGGCTAGACCTAGGGTTTAGGTTGAATATAATGTGGGTTATACCTTGAAGGTTTAAGTTAGGTCTAGGTCTTATTGGGGTTAAACCTAAGGTTCAGATTAGATCTAATATAAGTTTGACCTAAGGGGTTGGATCAGGTCTAGGTCTAATGAGGGTTAGACCTAGAACTTTTAAGTTAGGTCTAGTTCTAATTTGGGTTAGAACTAGGGTCTATGTTAGGTCTAATATGGGTTAGACGAAAGGGGTTGAACCAGGTCTAGGTCTAATGGGGGTTAGATCTAGAAGGCTTAAGTTAGGTCTAGGTCTAATTTGGGTTAGACCTAGGGTTCAAGTTATGTTTAATGTGGGCTAGACTGAGAAGGTTTAAGTTATGTCTAAATCTAATTTGGGTCAGACCTAGGGTTTAGATTAGGTCTAATATGGGACCCAAGGGGTTGGATCAGGTTTAAGTTTAATGGGGGTTAGAACTATATGTTTAAGTTAGGTCTAAGTCTAATTTGGTTAGTAATAGGGTTTATGTTTAGGTTTAAGTCTAAGCTAAGTTAAACTTAGTGCAATTTTGGTTGTAGTTTGGTCAAATTTGGGTTATACCTAAAGGGCTTAGGTTCAAGGTCTAATGTGGCTAAGACCCAAATTTTAGGGTTAGGTCTAATGTAGGTTAGACCTAGGGTTTAGGTTAGGTCTCATATTGGTTAGACCTAAAGGGGTTCATGATAAGTCTAAGGTAGATAATATTTAGGGTTTAAGTTAGGTCTAATGTGGGTTAGTCCTAAAGGGCTTAGGGTCTAGGTTTAATGTGGCTTATACATGAAGTTTAGGGTTAGATCTAGTGTAGGTTAGACATAGGGTTTACATTTTAGGTCTATTTAGGTTAGACCTAGGAGGTTTAGGGTTTTAGGTCTATTTAGGTTAGACCTAACAGGTTTAGGGTTTAAGTATAATTTAGGTTAGACCTAAAAGGTTTGGAGTTTAGGTCTAATTTATGTTAGAGCTAAAAGGTTTAGGGTTTTAGGTCTATTTTGGTTATACCTAAAAGGTTTAGGGCTTAGGTCTAATTTAGGTTAGACCTAAAAGATTCGACATGAGCTAAGAAAAATTTGACTAGAACCCAGAATTGACCTCAATTGGATGGGGTGCAATTGTGGGTCCTCTTAGGTTTAAATTGGATTAGACCTAAACTAAACCCAAGCTTAAATTGGGCTATCCCTAGGTCATTAAGGGTGTTTCATGGTTAAGGGGATAACCATGTTGTCAAATCCTTAAAACTCCATTAGGTTAAGCACCTAAGATTGGATTAATGATTTAAATTATGTTTAAGGGACAAATTGAGCCAAAGTGTAGAATTTTTAATTTTACATTTTTACCCTTAGATTTCTAATTTTCATTTTTAGAAATTTTAAGTGTGGAAATTATCATTTTAAGATTTAATTTTATTACCCTAAATTTCCCGGCTAATTTCCTTTTTTAATTCTTCATTTTCGGATTTTTTATAATTATTCAACAAAATAATTATAAATTTGATAGGAACTTGGCCATTTCAATGTTAGGGAAGACCTCTGACCTTAGAAAAATCAGGAAATATTCCCAAGGGTGGAGGGAATAATCCCAAAAAGTTTAATATTTATTGGGTTTATATTTAATTTTTTAAAATTTAAATACTTCTAGAGTATTTAATTTTCTAAAAATGGAGCAAAGAAGGGTGGCAGTGGTGATAATTCTAAAAAACGGAACAACTCTCATTGATGTAGCATTGGAAAAAAAACCTGTGTGCTTTCTAATTAGAGATTGATTATTGGAGGAAAGATTATTCGAAGTTGAATGAGTAGGGAAATGGCGTTTCCTTTGAGGCGAAAACCAATCTTATTGTAGAGAGGAGTGATGAGGCGTATTCAGATGCATCATTCTCTATAATTTCTCACAATTTATATACAGATTATTCACGTTAGATTCTAGACACAAGTGCTACCTATCATATTTGTCCCCATTGAGAGTGATTATGTATGTACAATAAGCTAGATAATAGTGTAGTGAATACGAACAATGATCAAGCTTGTCTTACTATTGATGTAGATAGTATCTTTATTAGCATGCATGGGTATACTATTAGGCTAAGGGCTACAAAGTAGTTATTGAGTTAAGAGTTCTAAGGATATGTCTTGGACCACTGATTTTTATGAACAAGAATGTCTGTTTTTGCCTACATTATGACATATGTGATTAACTCATGCTAGAGAAGCTTCACTTTAAGTATTGTGAAACAATAATTAATCAAAAAAGCACACCTGCAAACTTAATTTTTGTGAATATTATGTATTTGCCAAGTGACACGATTATCCTTCGGTACTGCTATCCATAATAATTTGGGGCTCGACGATGACATCATTCTGCAGGCAAAGATATTTTATCTCTTTCATCGATGATTACTTTATATATACTTAGGTTTACACTATGAAGCACAAAAGTGAGGTATCAGAGGTTTAGACTCAAACTGATAAAAAAAGATCCAATATATCATATCAAATAATAGGGTTGTGCTTTTTTAATGGTTCCAAAGAGCTGGGATAGAGCACCACTTCACTGTTGAAGAGATGACACAACAAAATGGGGTGTCAGAGAGGATGAACCAAAATTTTGTGGAGAAATTTAGATGTAATTTTTCCAATGCTTAATTGAATAGAGTCTATTGGACCTAGGCCATAGACTATGCTTGTCACTTGGTGAATCACCTGCCTTCCAAAACTACTAAAAATAATATCCTAAAGAAGATGTGGTTGAGGCATCCTGCTATAGATTTTGAGTACAAGAGTGCTTAAGTATTCAATACATTACCACATGCATAATGATAAACTGGAACTAAAAGTAAATAATGTGATCTTCATTGGCTTGAGGCGTGGAGTCAAGGGTTTCAAATTTTATGACCAGACAGAGAAGAAGATTTTCATTAGTAGAAACATTAAATTTGATGAGGCGAGCTTGTTGAAGCCTTGTAACTCGAAGCGATGGAGAGTTTTATTGGGAACACAAATATGCAGCAGAAGCTCAAAAGATACCTAGTTACTTCTATTTATTCTACATGTTCGTCCACTCCTACCTAGTTACTTCATTAATTTGCAACTCAAAAGGTACCTATTGATAGTGCTCATGAAGAGGTGAAAGAAGATGTTGAGGGTAAGGTTATGCTCAAGAATCTATTGCTAAGAGCAAGACCATTCGCCATAATAATCCAAAATCAACTTGGTTGAGGGATCATGTTGCATTTGAACTTTTAGCCACGAAAATTGAAGTTATATTATCTTTCTATATTATGGAACATAAATAGAGGATATCTAATTACATGATATCCTCATTTGTAAGAGTTACGAATGTTTTGGAGTGAGTATTGAGTTGTAATTCTAATTAAACTAATTTTTCTCTTCTTCACACATTTTGAGTGAGAAATAACCTCTACCCATAGACATAGACCCATGGACAGAGACAAATTTGCTCCAAATCACATAAATGGCAGTTTGGTTATTTCTTTATTGTTTGAACTTGTTTTCCACATATAGTAATCATCAAAGTTCTGCTACAAATCTCCAGCCCAAGTATAATTAAAATTCTAAATTAAAATTTTGAACTCCAATTAAATGCTCATTTTCATGTTATAAATGATAATTTTAAAATATTAACAAAAAAAAAAAAAAATCAAAATCATAAGCACAATTAAATCATGATCAGCAAAAGCAAAAATTTAATTTAAGAGAACTTTTAATAAATTTAATCAAATATATGTGACAAATTTTTATATGTTTTTCCTTGAAATACATTTATTTTTCAAAATCCTTACAAATACTATGCAATTACTTTTAATAAAAACTGACATCAAATTTAAATATTACTCATATAATCATTATACATGCAAATTATTTTAAAAAAATGCTTTCTTTTTCTATATTTTTTCAAATGTGCCAGAAAAAAAGAAGAATGCGTTAATATATATATATATAAGTGAAATCAATATTTTGGTCCAGTGGACACCAAATATCGATTCCTCAAAGGGTGTTTGCTTCTGATTCGAAGAGCCCACACCACGGGATTCAAACCCCAGATCCAAGGGACTTGCGCCAGAGGCCGCACCAATGAGTCAGGTCATTCACACTATATTTTATACACGGTGCGTTTTTTCAATAAATACTCTTGACCAATCAAAACTTTATTACATACTATTTCCAACAAATCGTTTTTTTTTTTNATATACATATATATATATATATATATATATATATATATATATATATATATATTATATATATATTAAAAAAAAGTGATCCATATTTTGGTTTAGTGGACACTAAATATCGATTACTCAAAGGGTTGAAAACTTTGGTGTGCTTGCTTCTGATTCGAAGAGCCCACACCACGGGATTCAAACCCCAGACCCAAGGGACTTGCGTCACAGGCCGCGCCAATGAGTCAAGTCATTCACACTATATTTTATGGACCGTACGTTTTTTCTATAAATACTCTCGACCAATCAAAACTTTATTACATACTATTTCCAACAAATCGTTTTTTTTTTCCCTTAAATACAATTGCTCTAAATTCGAAAGCAAAATTTGTGTAATTACAAACATACCTCCAGTAGATTGCCAGAATCGACAGCAAAAAGTAAGGAAGAACTCACCCGAACCCATATTTCCCCTTTCTTCCTACTGCGCGAATACACCTTCTGTACATCCTGTCCAAAGAAAATAGCTGTCCTTTGCGCAAGAATGTGCAATAATTTCCAAAATAAAACCTTTGGGTATGTAATAATGTGTGCGTGGGGGGGTAATCTTATAGCGAAAAGTGGCAATGAAGTTCACATGAGGGCAACATATGCTCCCCCATGGCCTCTCCTCAAGATGAGAGGACCTGCATTATCAGGCACTTTATCCAAGCCCTTCATGCAGGCATTGATCACATCTTCAAAACCAGTAGCCATTGTTGCCAACTGAACCCGCAGCCTCAAATCCCTTGTCCTCCTGAGCAAACTCCTAAATGACCTTCCAAGATGCTTAACCCACTCAGCAGGCAAACCACCCGGCGAAAGCCATACAGAAAAATGGGACTGATCAACCCTTGCAGCCACCTCGGACCGATAAAATCTCGCTAACTCGAGAAGCATGGATGGATGCATGGGGAGGACAAGTGCAAATTCAGTCACAAAGTCTTCCAATAAATCAGGCCTCAGCATTTGGTTCCATAGAACAGGGGCCCATTCCATTGGTTGGTTTAGACCATAGGCTTCTGCAACAACAAGGGCAACCTGGAAGCGGGATTGCTCTACGAGAACTCGACGGGCATTTGTTTCTGAGAGCTCAATCCAGGTGAGGTCTGGGATACGAATCTGAAGGAAGAGGAGGGCGGCTCGGGCACAAGCATGGCGAGCTTTGTGTCCTGCATCAATGGTGGAGAAAACTTCAGCAGCCTCAATGAGGAAGCGCATGGCTTCGAGAAGTTCTTCGGTTTGGCGGTCTCTGTCAGGGTGGGACAACCAACGGTGCATGTGTTGAATAGAACGCGATTCAAGTAGGGATGCAGTTTCGTGCTTCATGTCAAAATGAGTATACGCCTGTAAACAAGAAGGGAATATAATTATAACTTAACTGCATCTGGTGTCCAAATAAATTTATAATTAATGAGGATGGCCCCAAAAGAATTGATAAGGTTACAAAATGAAAACAAATGGAATGTAAATCCATAACAATTCAAGCATTTTTTTTTCCTGATCCATTCCTGACGCACCAATGAGCCGAGTCTCTCGCGCGCGAGCACCCACCCACACACACACACACACACACATATATCCTCCTTGAGAAGTTGTAAAAGGTTCCCTAACATTGGTATGAATTGATTCTAAACAATTATAAGAATGATTTATATTATTTTGAAAAGGTAGTCTATGACTCTTAGCCGACTGAAATGAATTACAGAATTAAGATGACGTTGGAATACATAAATTTTTGTATAAGTTTGCAATATTTGAAAATTTGAGACAATGGAAATGATAAAAACAATTATGCCACAGCTGTGATGAGCATTTGGTGATGAAAACTGAGGGACATCCGTTTAAATTTGCAAGAGTGACTGGGTTACAAGACATTATGACTATTACACGACAAGAGAGTTTGATTGGTCACGGAGTCCTTCATGGAGTTGCCGTAGGAGTAAAATAAATAACAATTATTATCAGTGGTTAGTTTGTTGATGGACAAGAGGTTATGAGAGAGCTGGGAACATTAAAAAGGATTTGAGAGATGAAGCTCACGAGTAGAAGTAGGAAGTATGCCATGGCCACTATTAGCAATTTGAAGAGCTGCGTCATTGCAAACCAAAACTTCATCAATTCCTTCATAAGGAATTGGTTGTTGTAATTTACTGAAATGACGAGTTAGTAGGTTGTAGCGCTTGTTTCCAGAAGCCATTCCTCTGATGGGGGTTGCTGATTAGTTATAAAGGTTACTTGCTGCGAGTTAAGAGAGAAAGAAAGAAATTGTAGTTCAGATTATAGTGATGCCAGCTGGCAACTGTACTATGTTTTTAGATTTCTCACATTTGACAAATTAGAGAGGTGTTCAGTTGGCATTAAGACCTGAAAGAGGCTGACAATCCTCTATGTGGATATATATCTCCTCGTGCTCTGTTGGAGGAGGTGCTACTACCTCTTGCAGAGCTAGATTATTGTCTATAAGAGCATGTTTTGTGGCTTGCTAATTTTGAATATTAATTTCCTCACATAACATTAAAGAATATAGATCTTTTAGACTGATGGGAGTGAGGGTAGTCCTACAAGCTGTCTTAAAAGCTTGATATTGAGATGGTAGGCCATTAAGAATATACAGGAATAATCTCCTCATTGTCAACTCATGATCCTGATGTAACTATATTATCCACAAGAGATTTTATGGAGGATAATGTCTGATGCTATGGAGTTTATTTTGAGTTGTATGACTTTGAATCAATTGGTGGGTTAAAGAAGTTTTTCAAGGGTGATCTAGATGTCAAAACATGAGTGAATATCTATAACATAAGGGAGAATTGAAGAAGCGATGATAGAGTAGAGCACTCCGGCTAGATTCTGATCAAGTAGAAGCTAGATAGTGTAATCATGATTAGGTATAGTACAACCATTAGTGATCAAAGTTTGGTATCTTGGGCACACCATGGTTCCTGTAAGAAAACCAAGGTCTCCATTAGCGGTGAAGATTTTGAGAACCTGAAGTCATTAGATGGGTAGTTTTGGACAGTAAACAGGACATCATAATGTTCTTAATGTTGGACATTAAAACCTTTAAAGCCGGTGGTATCTTGGCTTCACTCTTTTTGAAGCTAATGGGACAAGAATTGGGCTGTGTAGCTGAAGAAGTCATTGAATCATCCATGATTGGTGGTAAAGTATAGGATGAATTAAAGGGTTATGGGTGCTGCCAAGCAAAGAATCTCTGATACCATGAAGAAACAGTATTTGACAACAGAAGTTAACAAAGAAGAAAGACGAAGTTATAGTATCAAGTATTCATTTCACTATGTGAAAGTATTAATATATGTGACATAGCTATAGCGTATATGTAGTTCACTCTATAACTGATTAAATAAA
>JXCR01084327.1:0-10409 GCA_002079205.1 Phalaenopsis hybrid cultivar | reverse complement strand
TTGACTTTCTTAAAATCCATACACATCCCAAACTTTCCATTAGCTTTTTTAGCCATCACCACTTAATATCCACTTATGATATTGCATCTCAAATAAATCTGAACTAGAGATGTTGTTATACTTATCTCATTACAACTTTTATCTCGTCCAAATGTCTTTGTTCTTTTGCATAATAGTCGAAATGCTTTCATTTATATTCAACCAAGGCTAGTTAATTTGTTTTTATTGGAGCTTTCATCATAGCTAAAAAATTTTCTTTTCTTCCACTTAAAAGTTGGATTTCTTTCATTTATATTCAACACTCAAATGGCTCCTAATCAAAAACATTAAGTTTGGATATAAACTAAAAATAATTTGGGAATGGAAAATATCTTGACACAGAGATTTGATGGGATTTTTGCTAAACAGGCTTCCCTGGTTGCTAGCACCTCAAAGACTTACCCTACTTCACCCCTTGCTCGGTGGTGTTATACAGTTATGCTCCTCCACAAAATTCAAATAGCAATTTTGTGATTGAATCATGTCACCCCAAATAATGTTGATGTCATTGAAAAAAAGGAAGATTACTGTAGACACTACAACAAGGAAGGAATTAAAAAAAAGCCTCCAAAAGTTACAAGCAAATGATGCTCACACGGTCATGACGTCAACATACTGAACCTCATATGCATCATTACTGGTGAGTTTAGTTATCTCATCTCCGTAGATAGAAGATAAGTCAAAAACTCAAGAGTCAAAATAGATCTGATTGTTTGAGCAATATTTCAAAATGTAACTAGAGCTTCCAATCAGTGAATAGTTGAATTACATTCTTATAATTTTTAGACACTGCCTATGTGTCTAGCCCTCAAAGTCTTCGTTACTCTAAGGGTAATGAAATGGCTACTCAACAAGTACGATATTCCCCAATCAACACGACAATTCCTATTCATGTTCAAGATTATGTGTAATACTCTAAATTTGTTCAAATCTTAGAAACAATCTCCTTCATAACTGTAAACAAATGCATCAATGTTGTGGCATTTGGATAATGGAGCAAAACTCTTAAAAAGCCTTTAAGGTGACCTTTCGAGTAAGCTCTCAGGAAGAAATCCCCTCAAGAGTTCAATATTCTCTCAAGCATCAATAATAAAACAAATTTCCTACTAAATCATAATTGTGGGTCTAAATTATATTTTATAATGTGTTATTTATAATTGTGGGTCAAGATGAATTTCTAATATTTGTGCTATGAAAAGACAACAAAACATGGCGTAGCACAACAAAATAAGGGAAGCATGCTAAAGCAGGAGCATCTCACAGGCCTCCTGCGATCCGCCGTAGGATTTCAGCAAATTCCGTTGTGACGTTTTTTGTGGTTTCCAGGTTTCACGGTATCAAGACTCCAATCGCTAAAGTCCAGCCAAAATGAACTATAATTAATATTTCTTTTTTTTTCTAAAATGAAATCCCATACTTGATGTAAAATGTGTTATTCCGATGCAATAATTATAGCAGAAAAATGTTTGATATGATCGTCGTCATCTATTAAATTAATCATGAAGGCTCGGTTTTTTATCAGAGGATCCATAGTACTATAAACACAGCTTTTAAAACACAATTAAACAACATGAGATAGCATACATAATATATAGCTTGAGTCATAGTTTTTCCTTTCCTCTCTGAACGATCAGTATTATTCTCTAACTCGTCCAATATATTCTCATCTCTTCAGATAATGCATATTTCCTCTCAGTTGTCTACGATGAATGTATGTCACTGAACTAAACCACTATTAATCTGATATTCGTCATTCTTGTAGTGAACTTTTATTTTTCAACCCCCTCAAAGAGTAAATAGGGCCTAGTTCTCTCCAAATATAGAATTCTAAAATGCATGTGCTCATATCAACTAGAGATTAGGTGTGCTTACACTGTTCACACGAGTTCTTGATTGAATCTACTTCCATCCCCATACCAATTCCCTGCCTAAAGATCTAAATATCAATTTTAGAGTGAAATTAAGGCTAAGCATCCAAATTAATAGAGAGTCCTCTTCCAAAAATAATAGAGATAATTATGTCCTGTAAAGAGTTGTGTACACGAGATATCTCGAATCCATATCCAAATAAAATATAGCACAACATCAAGAAAATTTTAGTTAAAATAAATTTAATCAATCTCAACAAAAGAAAGTCCCAAGTCATCTTATTTACATATAGATGAAGTCCAAAGAAAGGTTTTCCTTAGCGATCAGCTCCCAGAAATCTGCATCAAACATGTGCATTTTATAAACCCTTTTAAGTTCTTTTATAAAATTGCCACGCCTTATGGATTCACCATTCACCTGATAATGCATGCTTGAACATATGAATGTGGTCGGACATGTAAAAATGTCAAAATGCACTTACTAGGTTCTTTATGTATGTTTCTTCATTGTGGTTCTAAATCCTAGTTTATGCATTCTAATGCCAAATTTGGTATACTATGCCAAATCAAACCGAGCTAAACACACACGCACGCACACGGATCAACATAATTATGCTAAGCAATGAAATGTGATGGAATAGCGCGCGTGCACACACAAATCAACATAATTATGCTAAGCAATGAAATGTGGTCGAAGGACACCCGCACACCGATCAACATAATTATGCTAAGCAATGAAATGTGGTGGAATGGCAAGTGGATTGATAACATTCAACAGATATCAACACAAGCAGAAACTAGATGTCAAGCTGGAGCAACGAAGCAAAGATAATGATAGAATTATGATACTTGATAGCTGAGAAGAGATGAATTCAATTTGATCTGGAAAAAGAAAGATAAAAAAAAAGAGACTGAGAAAGAGGGGATAAATGAATGTCTTAAGAGGAAGGAGATAGCAGTAAAAAGAGGGAAAAAATGTAATCCTAGGAAAAAGAAAAAAATAATTGATTCCAAAAAACAAATGCTAAAGAAATGCAATATCTTTATTCAATCATCAACTCACATGAACCACAATCTAAGATCTTCCATGTATAATACTAGCACACGCCATAAAATAACTGTTTTAAGAAAATCTATGGGAATCCTTGTAAATACAGAAAACAAAGATTACACATACGGTTCTAATCGGGTCGAGTCGAGCCTAGTATATCATGGTTCAGACTTGGCTTGGTATAGTTATAGGTTGTTCATGTCCGGCTTGAGCTTGTGTCGAGCTTTCATATATTGTTCAAGCTTCACTTGTTTAAATTTTTCAATGTTTAAACTTGATTTGTACTTGATTTGCTTATGTCAAATCAAGTATTCAAACGAGCTAAAATTCATACGAGTATCTAGATTTTCATATAAAAAATTTAAAAAATAATTTTAGAAATCTGATTGCATTTACTAATTTATCGATTATAAACTCAGTAAAAATGAAATGTATGAAATGTAGCTCATGAACCATAATCATATGAAATGTAATATCTCATATTTTAGTATGATCATACTTTCAAGTCTACTCTCACATTCAAATGTAAGTGTTGGTTTTCCCATAGTGATATGCACTTGTCTTTTTTCTAGCTTTTTTGAATAATGTTATAGATGTGTTTTCTATTGAGTTGTTGCATCATTCTTATTCTTAATTATATATAACTTACAATGATTGCACTACACTTTATCAACGCCACTTTTTAATTGGGTCGGAGTTATAAGAAGAGTGGAAATGAGAGATATACAAGCGAATAGGGTTTCAGAAATCATTGCACGCCGCGATATCGTAGTTACCGTAAATGCTTGGAAGTCTAGAACCTCAGGGTTTCGTATGTTTTGGGCGAACCATGAAGACACAAAACTGTGAGAGGCCTGAGGGAAAGTAAGATTTACAGGAGTTTAAAGTTAACTATAAGGGGCATTTTATGCAAACCACATAGTCTCATGTATTTTCACATCTAACACCAAAACTTTAATAAAATAAACATATAATTAAAAAATATATATTAATAAAAAATATATATAATTAATAATTAATCATAAATTATTACCAATATAATAATATATTACTATTAAATTGATAATTAAATAAATTTTATTTATTTAAATTTTATTTAAATAATATATTACAAATGATGTGAGTTATCATCAAGCTTAATATCGAGCATTTAACAAAATACTTATTGAACAACAAATGAGTTTGTTCGTGTACATAAATAAACAAGTTCGACTACGTTCATGTTTAGTTCATTTAAGCTCCGAGTTTTTAAAAATTGTTCAAGTTTGTTTTTTTACTAATTTGAATGAACATGATCAAGTCTTACTCGAGCCGAGTTCGAGTTGTTCNACATAAATAAACAAGTTCGACTACGTTCATGTTTAGTTCATTTAAGCTCCGAGTTTTTAAAAATTGTTCAAGCTTGTTTTTTTACTAATTTGAATGAACATGATCAAGTCTTACTCGAGCCGAGTTCGAGTTGTTTATCGAGTGCATTGGTTCATTTATAGCCCTATTACTTGCACATTAAATACAAAGAAAAAGATTACAATAGAATTATAAGAGCATGAAATAGAATAGCAAAGTAAACGGTCAGAAAGAAATAAAAAAGAGATCATTGAGACTGGAAGCAAAGGAAATTTCCTCCATAAACTTGTTTATTTTAGTTGCTTAATGTTAATACTATATTGAATCCAAACGTAACCAAGATAGAAAATTAAATATGATAAAAGTAGAGGTAGGCATCTCGCACTACCACAATTCTCCTAAGCTACGAAGGACTCTATTCTAAAAATTATAAATGATATAAGAGAAAAAAATCAATGTCCTCCTCAACTTACAATTAAATTAGCGAAATACACCTCATAGAAAATTACAACGAAAAGACTGAGAAGAATTGAATATTCATTCTGATGTAAATTTGGTGAATGAGAAATTCATACCAAAAAATAATAGATGAGAGAAATATCACTAATACCATAAAAAATATGGAAGACTTTCATATATCATTAAGAGCATTATCATTTCTAGAAAAATATAATTAATAATCTAACAATTTTCAAACACCAAGTACAGACAAGAATTAATGCTTCTATTTTAAAATATGAACTAAAAAAATTATTTTTTTAGGCTCCGTATTAGGATGAGTTTGTATGATTGGGTTAGGTTAACCAAGTTGAGATTAGATTGGGATCTTTAATTTATATTTTGAATTAAAGAGTTTGAAATTAAAATTTGACTTTTTTTCAAACTTTNAGGCTCCGTATTAGGATGAGTTTGTATGATTGGGTTAGGTTAACCAAGTTGAGATTAGATTGGGATCTTTAACTTATATTTTGAATTAAAGAGTTTGAAATTAAAATTTGACTTTTTTTCAAACTTATGAAATTCTAACAGATGATAAGTGTGGAAATTTTTGTGGAGGCATTGTTAAAGATATTGTAGAGGGAATTAAAAAGAATATTCTAGAGGGTATTATTGAGAGAATTATGCAAAATATGGATAGAATTGTTACTCATAAGAGAGAAGGAAATGATAAAATAGTTGCAAATAATTTTTTTGNTGTAGAGGGAATTAAAAAGAATATTCTAGAGGGTATTATTGAGAGAATTATGCAAAATATGGATAGAATTGTCACTCATAAGAGAGAAGGAAATGATAGAATAGTTGCAAATAATTTTTTTATTTTGATATGAGTTTGGACAATTTGACATTTGAAACTAATTGTTTTCATCATTTCATATTCATATTTTGATTTTTTTTTTCCAATTTTGAATCTTCTTTAAATTCCATTCTTTTCTTTTCGTTTCATTTTTTACCTTCTCTTTTTTGGCACCAAAAGTAATGGTGGAGAGAGAGGTGGTTAAAATAGGTGTTAGCCAATGGAGGACGAGGTAAAAGGTATAGAATGCAAAAATGAAAAAAAAAATTAGGAATAGTAAAACAACCATTAGAAATAATAAATCAAAATCTCATTTAAGAGTAGGATTTCAAAATCTGAATTGAATTTATAAGGAGGAAGGTAGCTAGAAAGTTTTTTAAAATTCTTGTGGTTAGCGTGTAAGTTACAGACAAAGTAATTGAGGAGAAGATGAGAAGTGATGTCATGACATCTTAAGAAAGCCCTTGTAAACTTCTACAATATTGTTTGTTGACAAAGGAAGAATTTGATATAGCTAAGTAAACCAGAAAGTAAAGAGAAAGAAATGGATGCACAAAGGGACGAAGGTGAGATTAAGGAGAGGGAAATAAAAAATATCATGAATAAAAGAAAGGAGCATCCTGAAAGCAGATGAAAAAGTAGGTTAGTATCTCTGTTTCATATTCAACCTCTTAAATTACAACATAAGTTTCTCTATATATATAAAAAGTGATATTTCTTTTAGACAATCTAATCCCTAATAATAATGACACATGGAAAACAACTCCAAAATAACAGCCAACATTTTAACCTTTGGCAAATAATAAAATGACATAAGAAAAACTCCATAAAATAATTGATTAAACATGAATATAAATAAAACAAATAATAATTGATACTGAAAACAAAAATAAATACCTATAACAACATCATACCAATTAAAATAATTATAATATCGAACACTTCCATATGTACTAGAAACAAACATTGGCTAATGACCAACAATTTAAACAAATGCTTGTTAGAAATAATTGAATTTATACAAACACTTGATAGAGAATTTTTACACCAACAGTTAATAAGGATTAGAAACAAAAAACAGCAACATTTCAAGAAACAACGACAGAAAGCCTTTATCCCACTGACTGGGGGCTCAACAGTTAATAAGGAATAGAAAGCATAAAGAAAATTAACAAAATTAATCATACTTAATTTGCAAAAAGAATATCAATCTTACTTTAAACAAAAATAAGTTCAAAGTATTAAGAGTTCTCCAAACACCATGTTCCTCCTAATTTTTAACTCCACCTGATGCATTGTTTGATGCCATCCTTATGTGATTATACACGATGACTATTTCCATAACTTCCACTATTTCTCCCTTCCTACAGCTTTGTTCTAACTTCCACTATTTCTCCCTTCCTACAGCTTTGTTCCTAAAAGTTCTTCCTAATACTCAAATGGCTTTCCTTGCAGAAATTTATATGAGTTTTCAAGATTCAGCATCCTCTACTAGAGTTATCCTTCAATTCCCATATATTATTGATATTTAAGGCTTGGACTATGACGATCTTCCTTCTCTTGGTTACATAAGCAACTTCCATTGATGAAAGTAATAATCCTATAGTATTTCCAAATTGAAAATATAACATAGAAGAAGTTCTTGAAAGTAAATATGAATGGTTCACAAAGAGCTGAATCTGCTAAAAAAAAAATAAGGAAATTGTAGAATATTTGGTAAAGTGTTGATGTAAAAATAATCTCTACTTAACTAAAATAAAAACTTAAAAATAATGTTCATCATGCCCAATGAAGTCATCCCTTCCTCACCATTTATGAATGTTGCTAGATGAGGGTGCTTGAGTTTTTTTCTCATTCACATATATGCATTTGGATTCTATTTAAAAGCATAATAAATGATCCCACCTATTGGGTAAAGCCCAACTTCTCTTCTGTACAACCAATCTTTCCTGTGAGATATTCAATGGTCTTTGTGACTTGTCCCATTTTGTCATGAATTGGGTAGAATTTCCATTGTTTGAAGGATGGGAGGTCAGAAGCAGAAAACAATAGGAATGTTCAGCCAGAGTGGAGTTGATGGAGCAAGTTTATTAAGATATTTGCGATAAAGGATGAGCCCCAATGAGATTTTTAGTAGTATCGGCAGCAGAAAAAATGATGCGACTAATTCATTTCTACGATATCTAGGGTCTTGACAGACTTACCAAGAAAGGAAAAAGATATCAAAGATCTAAATCAATTTTGCTGAAGCCGTATAACATGAACTGGGAAACTTTCAATTGTGAATCAATGAAAGCACCAATTTTATGATCCAAGATCATAATTAGAGCGTTCTATAATTGAAACCAAAGGCTTTAGGAGAAGAAAAGAAACAAAAACAAGGAATATTCGTCTTAGCTGCACTATTCAGCCCTAAAGGCTAATTTCTAGCATGTCAAATATTCAAATCTTACCATGCATTTGTAACTAACTTGACAGCAGTATACACTTCTATCTAACTATAATCTTGAAAAATAATGAACGAATCCAACTATAACGCGATCTAGGTTCACAACAGAACCGAACATAAACAAAGAAAAACAAAACATTAATGAACTGAACACGAACAGGGCTCTGTTCATTTATGTTTTGCTCGTTTACACACCCTTAATAGACAATGTTTGTGTTGTGATTGTTCGTAATAAGGTCCAGATTCAGCAGCATTTTCTTGAGAAATTTCTATTCATTATTTCCCCACAACCAGCAGCATTCCAGTCTTCAAAGTATTATTCCCCACAACTCCAAATCGTGATAAATGAACTCACGCATCATCTAGCTGCTGATAAGCTAAGAGGAAGAGGAATTTTACTCACTTGATGTTCCTAAACATCCTTAAAATAAACTCCATGGCCAAATTTTATGTCCTGAACCCAAACCTAGGGTCTCTGTCATAAACCGCACAAGCATTAATGTGGCCCATTTGAGGCAACTCCTGACAAACGGAGCATTGAAAATGGGAGTTCCCTGTCTCGCGTATGACGTTTTACACAAAAAAAAATGATGGCACGAGCGATCAAGATCTCGTGGAAACTCAGATTTTACCAGAGAGGGGAAGGGATGTGCTCGAGGGACTTTGTGGGCGACGGCAGAAATTTGAATCCCGGCATTGATGCTTCTGAGTGAGCTGACAAGTGCGCGTAGCAGAATGGGGCCTCCAATGCTGCACAGAAACCTAGCTCGACGAGCCGTTGGGTTGATCGGGGTCGACATTTGTGGAGATGGCAAACCCACATAATTGGTCGTCGATTAGGTCAACAATGAAATTTTCTATTTCCAGAGTTTCTATAGTTTCGATCACTCCAAATTCAGTATTTATTATTGTTTTATAACAAAATAATATAAAAATGTTATGGTAAAGCTATGGCTTTTTTAAGTGGCTCTCGGTGATTTTTTATGCCACTAAGATTCCTTCGTGTGAGATTCTTCTTCTTTCCTATCTTTTGGGAAACTTACCCTATCTTTCATATTGTGAAGCTTCCCAATTTCTTAGAGGGGACAATTTGCGATGCTAAGGGTCAGTTTGGGGTAGCTTATAAGTGCGGACGGCATTTTAAAAAGGTTGTCGTACCGTTTAGTTCGTGTGTTTCGTCAGCTTATCTGAAATTGCGTTTGGGTTTTTATACTAAACGCAGGCCGCAGGTCGACCCCTGCGGCCGGCCCGCGGCCGCGTTTCAGGATAAACAGCTTATCCTTAAACGCACAAACTGCCCCAAACGGACCCTAAGACTTCTTAGAGCAGCCTTGGGCAATTTTCGAAGCACTAGAATTTTCTTGCAGGAAATCCATCTTCCCCTTCTCTTTGGAAATTTACTAAATCTTTTCTACTATTCCAATCTTTTTGGATAATTGGTGATTTCTTTTCATTTTAGGGGCTTTGCCCCCTTTTTTTTTTTCTCTCTTTCACTATTATTGGCGCTCTTTGTTTCCCCCTTCCTTCTTCCTTCTCTCACTCTCATTCTATTCGTTGGCCATTCCCCTTCGTTACAGTAGAAATGGTTTATTTCTTTGCACACATCTACTGTGGATTTCAAACTTTCTTACATGTTAGGATGATAAGATTTTGTTCTCAAATCTTGAAGTTGAGGAAGGATCTATGAAATAGAATCTCGCTCTTGTGGGTTACGTTCTTGATGAAAGATCATTTTATAATTACCGGTTACACTTGATTGGTAAAATTTGGAAGCTTAAGGGCTTTGTTGATCTTATACTGCAAACTGATAGTTTTATTTTTCTTTTTAAGTTGNACCATTTAATGAAGTTTAATATTTTATTTGAATTTTATTTTTTTTAAATTTTGTGGGTGAATTTTAGTTGCCTTTATGGAAAGATTGCTTCACTGAACTGATGTTTGATCATCAATTCGGGATAAATATTTCAAAGATTTTGGATGAATTCTTAAGGTTTCAATTAAGTGTTTGGTTGAGCTCTTTTTAGTATGAATGTTGTTTTTGTTGACTCCCTTTAGGATTGGTTGTCATTTTATGTTTTTTGCTTTAGATCTATGAATGCATAATTTTGTTGCATTTTTATTAGCTCTTGTTATTGTTGCTTGTGGAGAGGTTGTTTCTTCTTTTTTCATAGGTGGGTTGCCGTAAAGGATCACTTATGCGGGTTAGTTAGTTGTTGATTTAATTATGGTTATCCTGATGATGTTGTAATTGTTCTTGTTGTTCTCTTTGGAGATTTTCTTAAAGGATGTTGTGTGGATTGATGTTTGTTGACCTCACTTTTGGTTGAGGTCTAGAAAACTTCTTTAGTAGCCTAGGTCTAG
>JXCR01084307.1:0-10593 GCA_002079205.1 Phalaenopsis hybrid cultivar | reverse complement strand
TTATTTTGAGAGTTAAGAGTGTTGTAAGAAAGGAAGAGATTCAAAAGAACTTCAAGAGATTGGTGGAAGTTTTGAGATAAGTTTTTTTCTATGTTTTAAACTATTTTTGGTTTTAATTGAGACTTCTTGTTGGTTTGATAATGATTTCTACTTTTGAACTAAAGTGTGATTTTTTTTACTCCATGGATTTTGAGTAGTTTTCTTTACCTTTCTCTTTAAAATGATAATTAATTAAAGCGTTGGATGGAAGTTATGGAGAGAACTAATCTTTAATGTTGGAAGAAGTTGTGATGATTTAACTCCATGTACTTCAATTACTTCTTGATATGTCTAATCTAGATGTTAAAATTTATTATGAGAACACGTAAGAACCAGGATGGTATTATCTCAGTCAACAATTAGAATGAATCACATGAGGTTGCATGGATGAGATTGTAATTTATATGATTGAGTGCAAATAAATAGGGAAATAATCTTTGATGGGTGTAGAGTTAGAGGACCTTAGAGTGACAGGATAAAGCCCCCAACTTGGTTTAATGTTTTAGGTTTTTCTATGAGAAGTTAGCCCATAGGTGGAGAGAATCAAGGGAACTCTAGAGTGAGCGCTGGTATCTTCCCTGCATAGCCGGTCTTTAGAACTATTCAAACTTTAAATTAACCAATGTTCTTTATAGCATCTCTAGTAAGAGTAAAGAATAATATTTCTCCCATTTAGCTTAACACAATGTGAATACTTCCACAATAGAATTCCTATACTTATTACCGATTCAAGATAAGGAGAATGATATTTCGTATTCAGTGCTTTTCTTTTATCTAAACTCAAGTTATCTTTAGAAGTTGTTACTTTTTTTTGTCAAAATATCAAAAATACCAAAAAGAATTGAACTTTAATTACTGTGTAAAAATATTTAGTTTAAGTAATTGTCTTTTTGAAGTAGAAGTTTGTTATTTAGTAGAGCATATTGTGAACAATCCCTGTGGGTTCGATATTCAGGGCTTAATTAAAAAGTCCTATATTTCTTGATAACAATATGAATTTTTGCATAGTATCCCAATATATATTAATTTAAAAAGTTAAATTCTTATTTTCTCCAGGATCAAGTTTTTGATACTATTTTTCAAAGTAAGGAAAGTTAAGTGAAAAATATAATCAAATATGTTACTATACTGTTTTATGAAAATAATCATGATGTTTTTGGCGTCGTTACCTGGGATTGATTTAAAACAAAATTTCTATTTTTAGAAAGTCTTATTTATACTTTAAGAGTTAATATCTTATTATAGTGTTTTATTTTATTTTATTTTATGTTAGTGTATGCGTGGTTCAGGATCTGAAGAACTAGTGCCCAATGATTCCGAATTAGTGAGAACTATTGAGAAAATTAGCAAAAGCAAAAAAATTAAAAACTTTGAAAAATATAAAAAATTAGTAAAATAGTAAACCAAAAAATATCAAAATGTTGAAGTTCATCAAGAATTTAGACCTTTACATGATTATTCCAACCCTAGGGTAGATGAACTCATTGTAGTATTCAAAAACATACTGTAATGCCTAATTCATTTGAGCTTAAACCTATTGTTTTTCAAATGGTATCAAATAATCAGTTTGGGGGATCACCAATTGAAGATACAAATTTACATCTTGCCAATTTTCTAAAATTGTGTGCTACATTTAAATATGATGGTGTATTAGATGATGCTTGTTGACCTTGCTTTCGATCAATGTGTAGTTTTCCACTCCTCAGTGGCCTAGGATCTAGACGCATGACCTTTTTGCCGACTACTCATAGAAAACTAGTGAAGGAGCCCTCCCCGTTAGCAATTCCGGACATTTTTTTGCTCGACTTGACATTCCCTGTGATAGTCTTAACCGCTATTGCCTAGCAGGTAAGGCTACTCCAAAGGAACTCAGGTAGCGTTCCTATAGGACTGTCAGCCTTAGGATTGACTTTACTCATTGATTTAGCATCGCTGCGCTCTTCGCCGTCCTGTTTAATTGAATTCAAGCTGAAATCTTGATAGAATTTGGACTGCAAGAGGTTACCCGGACGACTCTGAATGATGAAACAAACTGCACCGATGCATCCAGAACATCGATTTTGCATATGGGGGCATACATTTCGTTGCAACGGCGCGTCTGGGGGACAATACCTATTTATGTGTTTATTTTAATACTAAATAATGTTTTATTATTATTATTATAGTTAATAACTTATATTAAAATCCCTAACTTAAATCTATCTCCCTTCTCGACTCATTCTTTCGCATCCGTGGGACTACCTCTGCTCTAGCGTGGCTCGTTCAATTGCTTGGTCCGCTCCTTCTTTGTGCCGTCAAGAGATTTCATTCCCTTGTTTGCCTCTCGCAGTCGCCCATCCCGTATCCTATCCTTTGCGGGTATCTTATCCTGTCTGCTCTTGATCCTCCCTGCCATAGAGCGTGCTCTCTGTGAGGATCATATTCTCTGTCTCTCTCGATCCTTTAGAAATCCGCATGCGATCCCCTAATCATTCACTCTCCTTCTCTTTAGTTTATATGAAACTCTATTTTGGAGCATTTAAAGAGGCTGAAAAATTTTTAAGGAAGAAAAATCCTGTCATTTTTCTTTCATACTCACTTCTTTAATTTTCTAGTACTTGAATTGGTTTCCTCTTGATGTTANTTAGAGGAGTAATTGAAGTTGGGGAGTGCATTTAGAGTTCTTGTGTTACTTTCTTTTTGCTTCAAGGAGGTATCTTTTCCCCTTTTTTTCCTTGCCATGTTTTCAGTTTTGCTCTATGCCGAGTCTCTGTTAGCTTGGTACAATGGATAATGTGGCATTTTTATTAGTGTTTCACTTATATGTTTGAAAGGCATGCTACTCCATCATCTAGAGATGGAAGTACGAGCATGTTCTAGGGATTGGATTTGATTACTTTCTTAAGAAGGTGGAAATATAGCATGATATATATATATTTTTCCTCTTTTGTCTACTTGCTTGAGATGACATTATGACATATTTCTATTACTGTGAATAAGAAGGTTGAAACATGGCTTTGAGACAATGTTACCTCCTCTTGCAAGAAATTTAGGATATGTATCATGAAGCTTTTTTTCATTTATTCTTATCTAGCATGAGATATTGGAAGGTTTATTTGGTCTTTCACACATGTAGGGGCCCAATTTTGGCTCCCTATGGCTTTTTTCTGACTCCAAATGCATGTTATGAGAAATAATTATTTAATTTTGAAGGTCCTGTAACTTGCTTGGATGGCTTGGTTTAGCTCCTCGTAGGGCATTCTTTTGCTCAAATATCCGTTGGGAACTGTTTAATGCTTGGAATAGTTAGGCTGGTGGCTCAAATTCATTCTCTATGATGTAGTTCTTATTTGAGATGTATATTGGCTTCATATCTTGATATTTCAAAAGACATGCGGGTTGCTCCTTGGCCTGGGTTGGCTCGGTTTTACCTTCAGATGGCTGGGATTTTAATATCTATTAAGGCTTGGGTTTTAATCTATGCTTGAACTTTGTTTTGGCTTTGAATGGCTCGATTTTAGCTTTTCTTAGAGATTAGATTTACTTGCTTTGGCTCTTACCCGAGAGTTGGTTTGGTGGATGGGCTCAATTTTGCTTGTTTGACCATGTTTTGGCCTTGAATGGTTCGATTTTTTTGTCTGGTTCTGCGCCTACCCGAGAGGTAGCTTGGGAGCATGATTTGGTTTGTTCTTAGTCCTACCCGTGAGCTTGTTGGTAGATCATTTGGTTTGGCTTTGTCCCCTACTGGGCTCGATTTTGGCATCTCGTGAGTGTTTTTTTGGCTTAAATATACATATTTTAATTCGGAGGATTTCCATAGCTACTATTGTTCAAAACATATGTTAGTCTTATATTTTGATGGTTTGAGGGCATAGAGAGATGTTTTTTACCCTTTTGTTGTGTCCTGGATTTGATTGCTGTTACCCGAGAGGTGGTTTGAGAGTGGTTTTGCTGGCTTTAATTCCTACCTCTACCCGTGAGCTTGCTGGCAATCCCTTGGGGTTGTTTGGATCCTCCTACACGAAGTGGCTTGGGTGTTGATTGATGAGTCAAGTTTAAATGTATGTCTTTTCCTTATCTATAAAGTGAGGTGATTGAAGAATGGGTTGAACAAATTTACTTATGTTCTACTTGATGAAATTGGAGTCGGTTTGGAGGTTTTGTGAGTGTTTGTCCATTCACGCTCCTATGTATATCAAATATCTTCATATAATTGATTTGGGTAGCCTTAGCCGTGAGCCTCCTCTCCTTTTATGCCTCTGGTTTCCTTAGCTGCGAGCCTCTTTTGACCTTGGGTTGCCTTAGTTGCGAGCCTCCTCTTTGACTTGGTCGTGAGTCACCTGTGGTAGTTTATTCGGGTTTGGAGCTAGTTGGTGTTGATGTTGGCTTTTACCTGTGAATTTTCTTGGCTTTACCTCACTTTGGCCGAGGATCTTGGTAGCTGTCTTCTTTTCTCTACCGATGCAGGCCGTAGGTCTTACACCTCCGTACATTGGAAAAATTTTGTGTTTGTTTGATGTGTGAGGCCATGAATTAATTTGGGTGTTGGAAGATTTTGATATTAACTTAGGGTTTGGGATGATTTGCAAGCCATATTTGGGAGAGCATTTGATTGATTTCATTAATCCAACATCTTTGTGGTTTGAAAAATCAACGCAAAGTACCCCTGTGCATTTGTTAGGAAAGATCTTGGGCCTACTTTTCCAGGTCTTTTTTATAGAAGTTTTGAGAACTGATTTATTCTCCTTTTTGGTGTTTTAGATGGATCAGTGCCTCCTCTCTCTCACCCCATTTTTTATTTCTTTCCTTGCTTCTTTGTTTGGTTTTCGACGCTTATGTCCGACGCATAAGTGTCCACGTATAGCCTTTTACTATGCGTGAAACCATCAAGCAAGGTTGCAAGTAATTTATTTTGGGGCGTAGGGTGGTGAT
Organism: Phalaenopsis hybrid cultivar; assembly: GCA_002079205.1. Lineage (NCBI taxonomy): Eukaryota > Viridiplantae > Streptophyta > Magnoliopsida > Asparagales > Orchidaceae > Phalaenopsis > Phalaenopsis hybrid cultivar. The sequence goes on along the minus strand of JXCR01084307.1, from coordinate 5,643 downwards.
GATAAATGCACACTGATGATAGAGCAGAAAGATGCCCTATCCTATAAACTCAAAGTCCAGGTATTTGATGAACAATAGAATAACGGTATCCTTCATCAACATAAGTCTAGCGAGAGTTGGCTTGAACCTCCTCAGGTAGTTGGCAGTCCCACGCCCGACAACGTAATCGACTTGTGGACTATAAAAAAATGTTAAACTTATTAAAAAAAAAGTATAAAAATATATTTTTCGCTATCAAATAAAATTTGATGATATTTTTTACACCTATGTGCATGTAAAATAACATAACATAAAAAAAATATTTTAAAATTGGTTGTCCACCTGACGAATAGTTGTTTAGGCTAAGAAGTAGCCCTCTGGGTGAGCTTCAGGACACACTTTTAGATTGGTGGCAGGTTCTATACATTCGGGTGACCGAGTAGCCTTCGTGGACGCTCAAGTATATATACATATATCTGAGCCTAGCCCTACATGAGTGCTTGCGGATCCCCTTTACCTGAATTTTTTATTTCATCAAAGCTTTGGACAAAGAACTCGTGCTTCTTTTCTTTTCTTTGAGATTTCTCTAAAATTTTAAGAATTTTTACTTGAGTTTTTCCTTGTTGATCTTCTCGAGTTTTTTGTAATGAGTCGTTATCATACTTTTCTTTGGATCCTCTGGACAACGTTTATTCTAGGAAATTTATGCGAACGTTTCACATGAATGTAAGCCCCAATTAAATAAAATTGACAGGGTTAAACACTTGAATAATTCTTTCCCTCAAAACTGAAGCCAAACCATAGGGTAGACTGGCAAGCCACCGAAGATCTTCTCTGGATCTATGGCATCCCCTAGCTCTTCCTCCTTTGGATGCTACAATAAATGTTTCAAGTTTGAACAATTACCTTTGCCACTCCTCTTTAACCGATTTCGTTGAAAAGTCCTATCCTTTTAAAGTCCTTGAAGATAATTTTTTTCCTGATTTCTATCGAGAGTATTCTTTAGTGACTTCGGTCATTTAAGATGTAATTAACTATAGGGGCTTGCCCTTAGAGGAAGCTTTTCCTAACCCAGCTTAAAATAAACCCTATTTAATTTTTTCATATTAAATACGAGAATTGGTCAACAAATAAAATTGTTTTGCAGACCACACGAACGTCATATATATCCTAGTTTATTTGATTGAGCCTCATTCTCAGGTCTTGTGTTTATCCCTCGGGATAGATACAGGGTTTGAGGTAAAGAGCTCTTTCATTTAAACTATGAAAAATATGGTGTCAGTTTGATTTTCATAATTTTTTTTAAAGTTAAATCTATATGAAAATTAAAACGTCCTTTGGAAGCGGGCGACGAGATTTCCATTCCAGAGACCGACAGCTTCTTACGGGCAACAACAACCCCCAACACATTTTATCGCTAACAGCTCCGGGCAACTCCACTTGGGAGTAGCTTCTCTCTTCATTTAAATGAGGAAAAATTATCCAAAAATATCATATATCTTATTTTTGGGGACACTTTGGTGTTGATAAAACAAAATACAAAATTTTACAATCTGGATTTTTTTGGCCTACTATCTTTAAAGATGTTAATGCTTATATCAAAACTTGTGATAGATGTCAACGAGTAGGCAATATTTATAGGAGAAATGAGATTCCCTTCAACTATATGCTAAAAGTTGAAATATCTGATGTTTGAGGATTAGATTTCATGAGTCTATTTATACCATCTTTCAAAATTTTATACATATTGTTAGCACTGGACTGTTTATCCAAATGGATAGAAGTTGTTGCTTCACCTGGATGTGATGCGCTAAGGGTTACAAAGTTTTTAAAAATGAACATATTTTATAGATTTGGGATGTCGAGAGTTATCATAACTGACGGGCAGAGTAATTTTAGAAATGCCAGAATGGAGAAATTGTTAAATAAATATTATTTAATCCATAGAATTGTTATTTTTTATCATCTTAAGACAAGTGGTTTAGCTGAATCATGCAAGCAAGAGATTAAAAGAATTATGAAAAAATTTGTGAATCCAACAAAAATGGATTGGTCAGTCAAGCTTGACTTTGCTTTGTGGGCTTATAGGATTGCATACAGAACTCTAATAGAAATGTCCCCATATATGCTAATATTTGGGAAACCTTGTCACTTACCAGTTGTACTTGAGCATAAAGTGTATTGGACGATTAAAGAGTTCAATTATATTTTGAAAGATGCTGGTGAGAAAAGATTATTGCAATTAAATGAGCTTAAAGAGATAAGAATGAATCTTATGAGAATGCTAAGATTTATAAAGAAAGATGAAAAGGTGGCATGATCAAAGGATTCTTACTAAAAATTTTTAGTCAGGGCAACAAGTTTTGCTATATAATGCAAGGTTAAGATTATTTTCAGGCAAACTCAAGTTAAGGTGGATGGGCCCATTTGTTGTGATTAAAGTTTATCCTTATGGCGTTGTGGATATTAAAGATCCTAAAACTGAGAAAGTATTTAAAGTGAATTGTCAAAGACTAAAAGAGTTTTTTAAAGGGGATCAATGTAAATTTAACAATCCAATGATGTTGGGTCAACCAGAATAAGAATTGGTTACGTCGGGCTAACGACGAAAAACTAAGCACTTTGTGGGAGGCAACCCGTAGTTATCTGTGTGTTTTTTCTTTGAATGTTGTTTGTGTGTAATTAAGAAAATTTGGGGTAGTAATTTTAAGACTATTATGTGTTAGTAATAATTTTAAGACCTTATTTAGTGATCTAGACGTGCTAGAGTAATTATTTGGACGTTAAGTTGACTGGTGCAAAATTGAGCATTGGCGCTTAATCGCCAATATCAGTGCTTAAGCATGGACGATAAAAACCATGTGTGAAAATATAATTTTTAGAAGTTTTACCCACCAATTGGTTAACTTAAACGTGTCATGGTAGTTTTAGGATGTTCCTAGAAGTTATTAAAAGAATTTGAGCCTATAAATAGAAGGGTTTTCTGATGGAATTTCGCCCAGAATCTTTTTTAGCCCTAATGACTAAGAGAAAAAGAGATTTTGAGAAAATGTATTCTTGAGAGATGGATTTGAAGAAAGCAAAAAAAGCCATGAGGAAGAAATTCATTAGTTAGAGTCCACAAGAAATGTATAACAATTTCTTAGCCCTTAGTATTGAAGGAGCAACAGAAAATATCAAAAAACTTGAGACTAATGTTGCTTTATTTGAGACAAAGGTAAATGAAGTGAATGCACATCAAGAGCATATTAGTTGGAAATTAAAATTGCAATTTAGCCATACTAATTATATAGAGGAAGCGGATAATGTGATGTGTCTTAAGCAGAAATGGATTGAAGAAGATTGTATCAGAGTTCGTCAAGACCGTCCGTTTTATCGACTCTATATTCCGAAAGCCCAAGAAGAGACTAATGAAAGACAGGAATTTTCTCCAATAAATGAAGAATGAAATTAAGTTCTATGATAGAGTTTCTTTGTTATGTGTTAGTGTTAAATCTTGTTCTTATTTTTTATGTCTTTTATGTGTTTAATTGTGTATGTTTCTTAAGTGTTTGTATTTATAAACTTTTCTCATGTGAGACTATTTGGAGTGTGAATTAAGTGTTAAATGTACTTCTACTAGTTTGTAAATGAATATATGTGTTTATTTGTATAAAAAATTATGCTATTTTAGCCTTGAATCAAATTAGTTATATTGGAGAATTTTGAGATAGAGGAGAGTTAGAGGAGAGTAAAATAGTCATTCAAGTGTTATATGACCATTTAAGAGTGGTATACTTAGGAAAATAGTGCATTTTACTTAAGTTCAAAAAAATAAAAAACAATGCACTGGCGCCTAAGCGCCACATTCTCACGCTTAAGCAATAAGTAACCCTAGAGGCAGGTGCCTAAGCTCCACTTATCTGTGCTTAAGCGCTGGTTCACAAAAAATCGGTATGCGAATGGTTAAAAGTGAAAATTAATCTTGAAAAATTCCATTTTTGCACTTTCTATCGTCTTCTTCCTTTTGAGTTTGAGGTTTTGTGTTTAGAGCAATCCTTTTCATGGATATTTTTTGGTGGATTTGAGGTAAATTTGCTAGATTTGGATTTCTTAAGGTAAGAGCTTCACTTCTATGTAAAATTTTTGGATTTCCTCCGTGTATTTTGAGTACATTTGGAGAAACCCAAAAATCACTATTCTTGGTAAAGAGTGAAGAAAATTATATAAAAATTACATAAAAAGATTTAATCGTTCGTTGATAATGTGAAAGATTATGTTATTTTTCTGTTGTGGTTGTGATATTTGTAGTGTGGGAGTTTTATCCAAACCTTCCTTAGGTGAAAGAGGATCGAGTCATGGTCCGAGGGAAATTAGTACCTTTTTCACTGGAGGTAATCAACATGTTATACTATTTACCGCCTGATACTCTGTGTTCTTATGCGAACTATAGTCCGACTGAGACAGAGCTGGACGAGATTATATCAGTTTTGATTTTTTGAAGGGGACTCTGGAATATTACAAATGAGAGGAGAGCCAACTTTTCCACTTCAAAGTTAAGTGTACCATCAAAGGCGTGACATAACTTTATTTTAGTTTGTCTGTTACCGATGAAACATCTTAGTGAAGTTACGAGGAAGAGAGCAACGTTGGATTATTGTATTCAGGAGGGCAAGCTTATCAACATTGGAACTTTGATTTATCAGACTATCATCAGTTTTGCCACTGCTGCTACTACTGCAAGTATGGGATTTGCTTCCTTGATCTTTTCTTTGTGTGAGCAGGCTGGTGTGAGGTATCATATCTGGGAAGAAGTGTTGTTGCCTCTAAAACCAATTATAAGTGTAAATGTGAAATCATATTCTAAGCACTCTATTTTGGGTTGGAGAGGAGGGTTTTCGAGAAGTTATGGAATGTCGACATTTCCTGCATCCACCTCTGCTGCACCTACATCAAGACCATTTACCTTGAGAGCATCTACTTCTAGAGGTGAGTCTACTAAAATCAGGATCAATTATTGCAGAGGATGATAGATAATATTAATTATACTGTAGTTAAGGTCTAAGATCTAGAGCATTTTGTAGATTATATTGATGGGTATGCTAGATGGCATAGTAATTATGAGGAGAAATTTCACTCATATTTGGAGAGCCTCATTAGGGTTAACCAAGGAGTGGACTTTCCTTCATATCCAAGATACCTTGATTATGAGCCTACAAATGTCTGGAACAGTGATGATTCTGTTGATGAGGAGGAGGACTAAGTTATTTTATGTTTGTAATATGTGATGAACTACGTGGTGTGAACTTGATAGATTAGAATTTGTGTACTTATTTGGATTATGTGATGTGTTAGACTTTTTGTTTAATTTTTATTATAATGTTTGTATTTTGTTAGTATTGTGTTTAAATTCTATGGTAGTCATTGATGTTTTGTGTTGTGTAATGTGCTTTAGTTAGTTAGGATTGAACTTATTTCTATGTCTTATGAAGGTTTAAAATCTTGCTAGCTTTAATTTTAAACTTTAATTTCAGAAAATTTGCTACCCTGTATTTTCTTTTATCTTGTTAGTGCGCTTATTTTTATGTTGAGACTATGAAATCAAAGTTAGTGTGCATGTTTGTTTTTATGTCTGTACCAACTACTTAGAAGTCTAATGAATCTCTATGTGTTGAATTAAAATTA
>JXCR01084304.1:0-13273 GCA_002079205.1 Phalaenopsis hybrid cultivar | reverse complement strand
AAAACAGGTGAATTCATAGTCATGACAATGCTTTCTTCGATCAAGAGCAAAAAGAGGAGGTTGACCTTTTATAAGAACTTTTTTGTTGAGAGAAATGAGAAGTAGTAGCATGTTGAAGAGTTTGAAAGATGGATGTCTTTAGTTGAAATCAAACACTAGTCTTAGATATGAATAATTATGAAAATTGGATGGATTAACCATCTTTCTAATATTTATGATAAGAAAAAGATTAAGGGTGCGTTTGTTTTGGTTGTGACTGTTGCTGTGAAAAATCTATTGTTCAAAAGCTTGTGTTTTAAAAGCAGTTGGCCTATTTGAAAAATATAGTTTTGAAAGTCTTGTCTGTGGATAAATGTAATACCCGTGTATATATTATATAGAATTCATAATTTTAATAATATATATAATTATCATATTTTAACTGTTTGGGCAGAGGGACTTTTCCTGTCTGTTGGGAATATTTCAAATTTTTTTAGAAACATGGAATCATGCAAAATTCAACAATGTTTTAACAATTTTACAACAATTTTACTGCAGTTTTTATAGGGGATGCAAAGTTATCATTTGTTATTGATAACCATTTCTTGCATACTCATAAAATAGATGACCATTATTTTCCTATTTAACACCTTTATTTCACTCTTTACGCAATATTCAACTCCATTAATGAAGTCACGATGCTGATGAAGAAAAGAAAAGGTTGTGCTGAGAGCTTCGTAATAGTAACAGGGAAATGTCAATGGTTGCAACTATCTCTATTTTGGCATTCAGGCGTTTAGGGATTTGGGAGGAGACAAGATTAGCAGCAAGCCAAGCGAAATCATAGCTTGAGAGAAACGCCAGGTGCCTGCGAGCTTCTGGCAGGAGAGGATGACGCGAACTCACGGAAGCGGAGAGGTCGTGCAAGCTTTCTCGCGGAGGCGGAGAGGTCGTGTAGGCTTTCTCGTGGAGACGGAGAGGGCGGCACGGAAGTGCAGCTGCTGGCTGCAGGGTTTCTGGCGAGCTGAGGTGGAGAGGGCGACGTGATCTCAAGCTGCGGGTCGCTTGGGNTGGCTGCAGGGTTTCTGGCGAGCTGAGGTGGAGAGGGCGACGTGATCTCAAGCTGCGGGTCGCTTGGGCACTCTGGTCTTTCCTCTTATTGCGAACATGGGATGCACATCTGAAGCCAAAGTTGTGAATAATAAAAAATTGAATGCAATTTTGAACAGTGTATTAAAAGTGTGATTCAGGCGCCTGAATGTTAGGGTTCGGTTCATAACTTGGTTTGGAAAGCCCAAACAAATGTACCCTACGCTAGTGACAACTAATAATTGTATGATGGTTTGAATGATAAAAAATATTTCATAGTGAATGAAAATTGAAAATTGANAACTTGGTTTGGAAAGCCCAAACAAATGTACCCTACGCTAGTGACAACTAATAATTGTATGATGGTTTGAATAATAAAAAATATTTCATAGTGAATGAAAATTGAAAATTGTAAATGTTTATAATTGTTCATAATCTGTCTTAAATCTTTTTAGTAAAATCAAAGATTTCTCTATTTCTCCCTTCCGTTTAGTATAATCTACTTGTACACAACCTTTTCCCTTTTATTTCACACACTTTCTTAATTTTTAATATTTCTAATTTTAGGTATTAGGTAAGGTGATTTTATTGGATTGTAACTTGAGGTAGCTTCTGTATGTGATATTTAGCTCCATTTAGGGTATGTATTGAATAAATTTGTGATAAAATATTCAGCAAATGCTTAACATTCTTGACCTAATTGTTGATGGGAATTTGATGCTCATGAATTTGCTGTATGATTTGTGCATCATCAGTAAAGATGGGTTGTTTTGCTAGCAAACAATTTTCATTGGCGATTTATTATCTTGTATTACAAACATGATGATCATTGGCATAGGAAGCGGATTGTTTATGTTAATCTTGTCTTTCTACAATATTTCGCATGCCTAGAAAGTGTTTTGCCTTTTTGTGGTCATGATATGAAAAATCTCATTGCTTGTCCTATGTTAGGAATTCAAAAGATTGCACCCGTTCTTGTGTTTGTGGCAATGCTGGCAATAATCAAATTTCATATTCTTTTACGCTTATTATCTTCAACCCTACTTACATATTTTATTTTTGTTTTCAGAATTACTAACATTACAAAGTTTACATTCTTAAGAGATGGCGCTGATTACTGAGTTTTGAAGGTTGAGAATTATAGGGGTCAATTGAACTACTGAAAAATAAAGATGGATCTCCTTTTAAAGAAATGTTAAAACGGCAAGTCGTCGACTTATAAACTTGAGAGCTCCTACTAGCATCAGGAAGGGAATCCACCTGGTGTTGATATTTTTATATAACCATGAAAGTTGGTTATTAATTATGTTGTCTTTTTTCACTAATTTCTTTTGGTAATTTTTATTACAAATCATAGAAATTGAATCTAAGAGATTTACAAAATTTCAAAATCTATGTTGAGATCCAGATTAAAGACAGAAAAGTGTTAACTTGTAAAAAAATCTTCTTATAGAGGGGAAAGATTAGTGGAAAGTTTTGGATTGAAGAGATCATAAGACATGCTTGTAACTATCTTAAAAATGATTTTCTGAAGGGGTGATTGGAGATGAAAATTATGAAAAATTGTGTTATGAATATGATTTTTGCATATATGATACATATAAATAAAGAATGATCATAAGCAGTAAATTTTTTTGATGGAAAATTGTTGATTACTTGAATGGTGAGAAGAATAAGCTGATATGGTTTATGAAGTGTACTAAGCCATCATACTTGTGCTCTTGTGTGCGTGTAATACTTTTGATTATTTTTTGGCGCTCTAAATGTATATTAATGGCTCTTATATGATTTCTATCAGAATTCTTTTTTTCGAACTTGGGAAATTTGATTATGAATACACATTACACCTTCACAACTGGTTTTGAAGGGCCCCCCTCCCTTCTAGCTTCTCGTGCTAAATCCACTCATACTCATATTGTACTGCTTTTTGACTTTTCCATTTTTTCGAATGGCCTTTTTCAAAATCTGGTGGCTATTTTTTGTGTATGCATTAAGAGTCAATCATTTACCAATCATCATCGTGACTCATATTTGGCTGTGTTAGTCATTCTTCTCCAACATTCTAGCGATGTAGTCTTCTCTTCATTGATCTTCTTTGCATGAACTACTCAATGTCGGCATGTGAGGCCCCGTTTATTTGATCTTCGTTGCATGAACGACTCAAAGTTAGATATGTGTTGTTTCTTCATTGTACTACACCTCTATCCAACATTTTCTTAGGGTTGCAACTTGCATTCTACCATCTCTTTTATTGCTTTGCATGTTCTCCTCCGTAATAGAGCCTCACTGCTCTTTGACGTCTATCCTGAGACCTGTTACGTGCCCTAGTTTGCGACCTTGTAGCGGTTTTGTGAATGGATAGAGAACAAGGATCGTCCTTGTGTTCTCTACTTATGTTGGTAATATTGTAGGATACTTCGAGGGATCCTCGGCCTCCTTAGTTGGTTTAATTCGAGAAAAACCACAACTTCCAATCAACACAAGGTTGAAAATAATATTTATCAGATAATCTTCATTATTGGCCTCAAGCTAATAAATAGCCGAAGGGCCTTTGGATAGAATAGACAATAACCCATTCTTATGGAAAGGAAAATTACAATCGCATAATTCTAGCACTAATTTATTGAAAGGAAATAACATTGATTGAAATAACATTTAATGTAATTATTGATGGTAAGCATCAATCACTCTTATCCCATTTAATGTAATTATTAATGGTAAGCATCAATCACTCTCATTTCATGATTCTTGGTCCCTGACAACTCTTCCCTCCTTAAAAATTTCCTTGTCCTCAAGGAAAAAACGTGTCTTCAATTCTGTTAGATTCTCCCATGTGGCCAGCAGGAGGAAGATTTTACCAATGAACAAGAACTTCAATTTCTCTACCCTTTGTGCGAGTTTCCAGAGCGGCTTGAGGAAATGAGGATACCGATAAGGCTTGACTGAGTTGGATTAGCTCCATTTTCCAACAGAATTTTGTGGTCTTGAGATTCTTGAATCTCTTGAAATATAGTCGAATGTTGATTCAAATTAGCCATTAAATTTGGATTTAAATTGGTTGCTGCAACGCCTTGCTTCTCTCCCAAATTTAAGGAATTGAATTGTAATAAAAAAGCTCTTTTTCCTTTCCGCAACTGTTCCTCTAGATCACGATCAACCATGATTTTATGGCTAGGCCCTCTGGTCTCACGTAACTCTATTGTTTTCCTTTCCCACCAAAGCCGCATCCATAGATCATTGAATTACCAAATAATTGGACCCAGTTTTTTAAGACAATGAGTTCCAAAAACAACATCACATCCTTCCACTGGTAAAAGGTAAAAATCTACGTGAAATTGAACCTTTTGCACTAAAATAGTGAGGCTTTCACACAATTCTCACTTTTCATCTTATTTCCATCCACCACCTGAACCGAGAATTCTCCTTTCTTTGTAGGATAAATTCCCATTTTGGTAGCTAACTTGGAATTCAAAAAGTTATGAGTGCTACCGGAATCTACCAATATGGTAACCCCAAAATCTCCAATTTTTCCAAAAAAAACGCATGGTCTGAGGTGCTGTATTTCCTGAAATAGCATGAAAACTAATTTCGGGAATCTCTTGTTCCGCTTTCTCCTCGTCAGTAGTCTCCTCCAACATCTCATCAATAGAAGGAAAAATTCCTTCTATTAAAAATAACTTTTTGCAACGATGGCCCGAGGAAAATTTTTCGTCACAACTGAAGCATAATCCGCGCATCCTCCTTTCTTGCAATCCAGTCAGACTTAACCTCTTGATGGTGGGGTTACGAGCTCAAGTAAGAGATGCTGAGGTTAATGGTGGATGTCCCATGGTGGATGGAGTTCGAAGGTTCCACGTACCCTCCCTTTCGTTGGTCAGACATTCGAGACTCATAAAGTCGTGCCAGACCGATAGCCGCGGACAATGAAATTGGATTACATGCTTACACATCAACTCGTATTGCATCCTTTAACCCGCTCACAAAGCACCCGACTTGTTGTTCTTCAGACAAATGGCCAGCTCGATGTAACAAACGATCAAAGTGCATTTGGTAATCGCGAATGCTTCCTGTTTGTTTAAGCTTGGTGAAATCCCCAAAGAAATTTTGGTATCTTGAAGGCCCATATCGTAAATGAAACTCGTAATTGAAAACTTCCCAATTGACGCCTTCTCGCCGATTTTTGAAACGTTGATACCACAATTGGGCGTAATCCAAGTGATAACTGGCCATGAGGAGTTTTTCCGCCTCTTTTGTGCTTTGGAACTCGAAAAATTNTGAAACTCGTAATTGAAAACTTCCCAATTGACGCCTTCTCGCCGATTTTTGAAACGTTGATACCACAATTGGATGTTGTCATCCAAGTGATAACTGGCCATGAGGAGTTTTTCCGCCTCTTATGTGCTTTGGAACTCGAAAAATTGCTCCACTCGACAAATCCACCCAGTTGGATCATCCATGCCATTATAGCGTGGAAAGTCCAACTTAGTGATTTTAGGTGCGAGAGAGCATCCTCCCGAAAGGCTACGATGGGACCCGCGTGAAGACTCGATATCATCCTCATGTCCTCCACNTCATCCATGCCATTATAGCGTGGAAAGTCCAACTTAGTGATTTTAGGTGCGAGAGAGCATCCTCCCGAAAGGATACGATGGGACCCGCGTGAAGACTCGACATCATCCTCATGTCCTCTCACGCGTAGAAAAACGAGCAAACATGGTCTCCATATGTTTTAAGAGACGTTCATCACTAGCTTTCATAGCTTGTTGTAGCTCCTTTTGGCCCGCAGCTAATGAGCCAAGCTCATTCTCCACATGCTCGAGACGGTGGTCGGACATGTCTGGCTCTGATACCAAATTGTTACGTGCCCGAGTTTGCGACCTTATAGCGGTTTTGTGAATGGATAGAGAACAAGGATCGTCCGTGTGTGCTCTACCTATGTTGGTAATATTGTAGTATACTTCGAGGGATCCTCAGCCTCCTTAGTTGGTTTAATTCGAGAAAAACCACAACTCCCAATCAACACAATNTACCAAATTGTTACGTGCCCGAGTTTGCGACCTTATAGCGGTTTTGTGAATGGATAGAGAACAAGGATCGTCTGTGTGTGCTCTACCTATGTTGGTAATATTGTAGTATACTTCGAGGGATCCTCGGCCTCCTTAGTTGGTTTAATTCGAGAAAAACCACAACTCCCAATCAACACAAGGTTGAAAATAATACTTATCAGATAATCTTCATTATTGGTCTCAAGCTAATAAATAGCCGAACAACCTTTGGATAGAATAGGCAATACCCCATTCTTATGGAAAGGAAAATTACAATTGCATAATTCTAGCACTAATTTATTGAAAGGAAACATTGATTGAAATAACATTTAATGTAATTATTGATGGTAAGCATCAGTCACTCCTATCCCATTTAATGTAATTATTAATGGTAAGCATCAATCACTCTCATCCCATGATTCTTGGTCCCTGACAAGACCATTGCAACTTTTAAGTTGCTCAATTCCCAATCATTACTTTAGAGTCCATATCTTCCATCTCTTTTGCAAATTGCTCTAAGCTTTATCTTTAAACCAACAATAGTTTTTATTTTATTTAATTTTGTTTTCTTTTCTTGTCAAACTGCGCGCACACACACACACACACGAATACACACACGCTGACAACACACATATGAAGTATATGATACATCATTTTGTAAAGCATCGAGCAGAAAATACTCTTTTTTGGGTGTTCTAATTATACATTTTATATTAATAATTTATAAAATGAACATTTTTTCCATTGTATGTTGCTATGTCTGTAGATGTCAATGTTGTCTTTTCTGTGCTTCAAAATATTTTTGTAAGCATTAGCATTAACTTGAAGCACATCTTTATGTGGCAACATTTTCTTAATATATATGCCATATGTTGCATTTTTTACACATCTGCACTGTAAATTCGGTGTTACAGTATTTTCCTGCATAACTTTTTATTAGGAATAAATTCAACATGTTACAAAAGTTACAGCTTATTTACATTTTCTATCTGTTTCATTTTGCAATGTTTAAACAAAAAGTTGGATCTTATTATAGAAGTATTACTGCGACGAGCATACAAAGTAATAATTTGAGAAATTGGATTCATTTCTTTCATCAGCAAGGTGCTTGCATTACTACTAATTGTGTAGGATGTGTGGAATACAGATCTAAGTTTAAGATTACTATTATAATTGGGTTCAAATGAATGCTTGATTGATTGCTTTTTTCCCCATACTAAAATTTGAGCTCCATGTTTTTGTTGTCCCAATTGTCTAAAGGTTCTTTTGTATTTGAGTGCTCCTTGATTTTTCTGGTACGTACAAGGTGGTTGGGCTTTTTGTTACCTTCGGTTGGAGATGCATGTATATGTGCTTGCTGATTTTCTTACAGTTATTGGTTATCTCTTTGCAGGTATGGTAATGCTAATGTGTGGAAGATTTTTACCGATCTCTTTGATTATTTTCCATTGACAGCATTGGTTTGTTCGCCAAACACTTTTTTATACTGTTTATGTTTGATTATCAAGTTATATAGTCATGCAATGATAGTTATAACATCATAAAATTGTTTATTTTAAATTTAGTGCTATATCTTCCTCTCATATACATGTTCTGGTCCTTGTGCTTGTTGGATACTTGAAGTTTTGTGGTCCGATATTATATTGAATTTCTGTTGTAAAATTAATGAACCCTTTTTCAACTTTTTTTCTTTTGTGACCTAACCTAATTTTAGTGGTAAGTAGTTAAGTTTTTACTAGAGTCACCTATAGGTGACACACCCCTACTTGATTATGATGTTTAGTTAAGATTTAGCTAGGACATCACTTGCAAGTGATACATCACAAGTTTTCCTAGTGCTAAAAATTGTGCAATGGCTAGCTATAATGAAGATTAATTTTGTAACATGAAATTTTGGAATTAAGTAGGAAAACCAAAGAATTATTTGATTTTTACGAGAAGAATATGAGAAAATGCCATGAAATTGGAGATGCTTATATGCTATTGTATGGTATGAAGATGATCAAGAGCGATGAGATGATCATAAGCGGGAGGGTTATTGGATAAAATTGTTGAGATAATTAAGATTATTTATTGAGAGATTTCTATCAACTTAATAATTAGTAAGCCTATTATAATCAGGTTTAGTATTATAATAATTTGAAAAAACAATTTTGGGAAGCAGTACAAACTATAGCACCACCTTGCCCAGGAAAAGAGGATAATTATTGATGTTGACTTAAATTACACAGGATGATGATTATGATGCATTTGTAATTGATTTTAGCATCATTGGTTGACAAAAGGATATTAGTAGAACTCAATGATGCTCGCCAATAAGTAACTTCTGGCCAACTCCCTGTAATTCCACAATAAAACTTTTTGGTTACGAGTTTAATATGAGTGACTAAGAACCATATATTATGAAGAAATGCACAGACAAATTTTTTCTAATATTTCCACCCCTCCTTTGAAAGTCAGTGCTTTCCAATACATAAATGATTCCTTTTTTTCACTATTTACCAGATGATAGAGCAAATAAAAGAGGGGGGCATTCTCCATTATTAAATGTCATTGTTTGGCCTGGGGCTTTAGAATTACAAATGCGGGAAATGACGGTGAGGCAGTGAAATCCAAATTTAATTTAATTTTATATAACTAACAATTAATTGTCTCACTAACAAAAGAAAAATAAATTAACTTAGAATAAAACAATTAAAAATATATATTATTTCTGTGTTATTCAGATATTCAATATACATTTTCTCTTCTATCATTCATTTATAAATCCATGTTTTATACGTAAAAATTGTTAGTTTAATATAATGAGCTATCAATAACTCAGTAAATATTTCTATCTTTAAACTACAATAATATAATGGGAAAAAAATGATGTTAGACGGACAATGAATTAATATAAAAGCAAATGAATGTTTCTTGTTCAATTTTAGCCATTTTTTGAAAGGTCCAGAATATTAATTTTTTTTTGGCAATACAATATTGTTCTTTATCATTATTATTTACTTTCATCACAGGAATACCATTTAAACATAACTTAATACACTCAAATCAATGCATATCTTGTCGGTCTTTTATTGTATGAGGTGGAAAGGAAACTACTCACTTTTAGCTGATAAATCCCCGTGGTAGACAAAATGTCAACGTGTGCAGGTTAACTTAGTGACCCCGCTTAGTATTATAAGGGCTCAAACATGTTGACACGAGCTAGTTGTGAAACGAATAAGTAAACAAATCATTTGAGAAGATCAACTGCCAACTAGACAACTTTCAGCTAATAAATTTCAACAAAAAAACTAATAAAACAAAATTGCACTCTAAACTCTGGCTATTATAAACTTTGACACAAGTAAATTGGATCCAATACAATACTTAATTAGAATAATTCTCACATTTAATCCTCTTGGTTTGGTTCAGGTTGAAGATAACTGTATCTGCGTATTCATCAATTCTTTCAAGTCACTTTTTGTTTATGGCCTGAGATTAGTAGGAGTTAGACATCCTGTCCTCCACTTGCAGTTCCTCTCAGAATTTATGAAAAGGAAGCCCGCCATGATCCATAGCAAACTAAGGAAAACTACATAACAGCTATTTGATCACAGACTTCTATTATGGTGGACATTAAGAACAAGAAGTAGAAAGAAAGCCTGAAGGAAAGTTGTCCTTGAGAAAAGACGGCAGTTTTTTTATCGAACTTTCAGGTATTATGTGGTTGGAATTGTGATCGAACTCAAAAAAGTTTGCGGAACTGTAGCTGTGGTATGTTGAATCCTTGATTCAAGAAGTGGACCCAATCTTGTTGGTTTTTTAACCATGGTTACTGTAATTTTGGGAGGAGAAAAATAACTATTTCTCTTCAATTTCATATGAAAGATTACAAAATAAATAGAGGGGGTATGACTCTCATATTAGGAACATCATAAATCATCCATAACCCCATGATAACAAAAAAAGAAACAATAATTAAAACATACCAATAATAGAAAACTCTAATATACGAAAATAGTAAAAAATGATAAAAATAAAATGTGCTAAATAATTTAACACCCCCAAAGTTGGAGAATAAATATCTATCATGCTCAACTTGCTTATAAGGAGATCAAGTTAGGCCTGAACAATCCTTTGGTGAGGACATCTGCTATTTGTTGAGCAATAGTGGTAAATGACATGTAAATAGCTCCACAGTCAATCTTCTCATTTATGAAGTGTCTGTCGATCTTGACATGCTTTGTGCGATCATATTGTACTAGATTTTTTGCAATGCTTATGACAACTTTATTGTAACTTCGTTGACATATCTATCAAAATCCATAATTCTTCAAGAATTCTCTTCAGTCGTAACATTTTACATACTCTATTAGCTATTACTCGATATTCTGGTTCAACACTACTTGCCACACTACATTATGTTTCTTACTTTGCCAGGTAATCAGATTTCCCTAGCCATAAGTACAGTATTGGAAATTCGTTCACATCTCAATAACTGAGCCTATCCAATCTGCATCGGTGCATGCCTTTATGTTCTGTTGTGTGGTCTTCTGTAGGAGTAAAATTTTGTCCGGTGTACTTTTTAGGAATCCAATAATCCTGTTAACTGCCTCAAGGTTTTCTCAGAGGGAGAATGCATAAATTGACTTACCAAATTTTCAACAAAGGCGGTATCTAGCTGTGTATGTGATAAGTATATCAAATTTCCCACCAACTTTTGATATCGAGTTGTACTCACTAGTTTATCTTCCTTCTCATCTCCTAGCTTTTGATTGTGATCAATTAGAGTGTTTGCAAGCCTATAACCACTCATCTCTGTTTTCTTTAAGAGGTGAAAAACATATTTCTTTTGGAAATAACAATCCCTTTTTTTCAATCTAGGAACCTCAATGCTAGGAAAATACCCAAAGATATTATGTTNATACTTCGAGGGATCCTCGGCCTCCTTAGTTGGTTTAATTCGAGAAAAACCACAACTTCCAATCAACACAAGGTTGAAAATAATATTTATCAGATAATCTTCATTATTGGCCTCAAGCTAATAAATAGCCGAAGGNAACACAAGGTTGAAAATAATATTTATCAGATAATCTTCATTATTGGCCTCAAGCTAATAAATAGCCGAAGGGTCTTTGGATAGAATAGACAATAACCCATTCTTATGGAAAGGAAAATTACAATCGCATAGTTCTAGCACTAATTTATTGAAAGGAAATAACATTGATTGAAATAACATTTAATGTAATTATTGATGGTAAGCATCAATCACTCTTATCCCATTTAATGTAATTATTAATGGTAAGCATCAATCACTCTCATTTCATGATTCTTGGTCCCTGACAACTCTTCCCTCCTTAAAAATTTCCTTGTCCTCAAGGAAAAAACATGTCTTCAATTCTGTTAGATTCTCCCATGTGGCCAGCAGGAGAAAGATTTTACCAATGAACAAGAACTTCAATTTCTCCNTCTCATTTCATGATTCTTGGTCCCTGACAACTCTTCCCTCCTTAAAAATTTCCTTGTCCTCAAGGAAAAAACGTGTCTTCAATTCTGTTAGATTCTCCCATGTGGCCAGCAGGAGGAAGATTTTACCAATGAACAAGAACTTCAATTTCTCTACCCTTTGTGCGAGTTTCCAGAGCGGCTTGAGGAAATGAGGATACCGATAAGGCTTGACTGAGTTGGATTAGCTCCATTTTCCAACAGAATTTTGTGGTCTTGAGATCCTTGAATCTCTTGAAATATAGTCGAATGTTGATTCAAATTAGCCATTAAATTTGGATTTAAATTGGTTGCTGCAACGCCTTGCTTCTCTCCCAAATTTAAGGAATTGAATTGTAATAAAAAAGCTCTTTTTCCTTTCCGCAACTGTTCCTCTAGATCACGATCAACCATGATTTTATGGCTAGGCCCTCTGGTCTCACGTAACTCTATTGTTTTCCTTTCCCACCAAAGCCGCATCCATAGATCATTGAATTCCCAAATAATTGGACCCAGTTTTTTAAGACATTGAGTTCCAAAAACAACATCACATCCTTCCACTGGTAAAAGGTAAAAATTTACGTGAAATTGAACCTTTTGCACTAAAATAGTGAGGCTTTCACACAATCCTTCACTTTTCATCTTATTTCCATCCACCACTNTAGGCCCTCTGGTCTCACGTAACTCTATTGTTTTCCTTTCCCACCAAAGCCGCATCCATAGATCATTGAATTACCAAATAATTGGACCCAGTTTTTTAAGACAATGAGTTCCAAAAACAACATCACATCCTTCCACTGGTAAAAGGTAAAAATCTACGTGAAATTGAACCTTTTGCACTAAAATAGTGAGGCTTTCACACAATTCTCACTTTTCATCTTATTTCCATCCACCACCTGAACCGAGAATTCTCCTTTCTTTGTAGGATAAATTCCCATTTTGGTAGCTAACTTGGAATTCAAAAAGTTATGAGTGCTACCGGAATCTACCAATATGGTAACCCCAAAATCTCCAATTTTTCCAAAAAAAACGCATGGTCTGAGGTGCTGTATTTCCTGAAATAGCATGAAAACTAATTTCGGGAATCTCTTGTTCCGCTTTCTCCTCGTCAGTAGTCTCCTCCAACATCTCATCAATAGAAGGAAAAATTCCTTCTATTAAAAATAACTTTTTGCAACGATGGCCCGAGGAAAATTTTTCGTCACAACTGAAGCATAATCCGCGCATCCTCCTTTCTTGCAATCCAGTCAGNCTGAAATAGCATGAAAACTAATTTCGGGAATCTCTTGTTCCGCTTTCTCCTCGTCAGTAGTCTCCTCCAACAACTCATCAATAGAAGGAAAAATTCCTTCTATTAAAAATAACTTTTTGCAACGATGGCCCGGGGAAAATTTTTCGTCACAACTGAAGCATAATCCGCGCATCCTCCTTTCTTGCAACCCAGTCAAACTTAACCTCTTGATGGTGGGGTTACGAGCTCAAGTAAGAGATGCTGAGGTTAATGGTGGATGTCCCATGGTGGATGGAGTTCGAAGGTTCCACGTACCCTCCCTTTCGTTGGTCAGACATTCGAGACTCATAAAGTCGTGCCAGACCGATAGCCGCGGACAATGAAATTGGATTACATGCTTACACATCAACTCGTATTGCATCCTTTAACCCGCTCACAAAGCACCCGACTTGTTGTTCTTCAG
>JXCR01084301.1:0-12322 GCA_002079205.1 Phalaenopsis hybrid cultivar | reverse complement strand
TGATGAATCTCTATATGTTAAGAAAATTAAAATTTGATCAATTTAAAATTTTTACTCCTGTTATTAATTTTTATACTTGCATATTTAGGATATGAAAATTCCTGCAAGCATGTAATTTTTAGTTTTTATTCCTGCCAATATTTATATGATGCTAAAATGTTTTATTTCTTTATTAAAAATTTAAGTTTGGGGGAAGGATGAAAATTTTTCTTAAGAACTTAAAAATATATTTGTTCTAAAATGTATTTCAAATAAAGTTGATTTTGAACTGAAGAAAAATGATTATGTTATTGAAATAACTAAGAGAATTTAGTTAAAATTTATAATAATGAAGGAAAACTTAAAGTTAAAATTTTTTTAGTGTGAAACATGCTAAATATAGTGTAATTATCTTTAATAGGAAAGATTGTATTTTTGATAAATTAAGAATATTTAAATTTTTACTTTCAAAACTTAAATTTCTTTTATTGAAATTAATTTTCAAAACTATTATTGTGTTTATAAGTGAAGCAAAAATATCAACTCTTTCTTTTAGGAAAGTAAGAGTGGGATTCAAAATACTAAAAGTCTATCCAAATATAGTAATCCTTGCCTGAAAAGAAAAAGAAAAAAGAAAATGAAAATGAAAATGAAAAATAAAAGAAAAAATAAAAAGAAAAAGAAAAAGAAAAGAAAAACTGAAAAAGGGAGGAGAAGATTGAGGATTATAGCCTAATTAAAAGTTAGTTTCACTTCTGATCTTTTTAAAGTATAAAGACTTGAGAAACTCTTAAGCTTAAGGATATAATATAGTAAATAAAATTATGCTTAATATACATTTTATCTTTTTAATAAAATTATGCTTATCTTTATGACTACACTTGGTTTCAATTTAGATTTCTTATTTGTGTGCATGATTTCTACTTTTAAACTCTTGTGTGGTTGTGTTTTCTCCATGGATGCTGAGTATTTTTCTTCATCTTTTTTTTTTAAAATGATAAGTGATTAAGTGTTTAAAGGAAGTTGTGTGAAGTATTAGACTTCAATGTTGGAAGAAGTTGTGATGATTTAAAACTTTACACTTTATTTCCTTCTTGATGTATAAAAATGACACTACAATATTTCTAAAATAAATCTTAAAGTTTAAATAAGACTTACAAAAAATTTTGTTTTTAAAAAACTTCTTTTGAAAATGT
Source organism: Phalaenopsis hybrid cultivar (assembly GCA_002079205.1). NCBI lineage: Eukaryota > Viridiplantae > Streptophyta > Magnoliopsida > Asparagales > Orchidaceae > Phalaenopsis > Phalaenopsis hybrid cultivar. The sequence continues at coordinate 11,147 of JXCR01084301.1, read as the reverse complement.
TTTTGCAAATTACTATTATATTTTTTCTTCTTTCCCCGACAACGACACAAAAAACTTGATCCCAAATCTTCCGTATAGATCGATGTAAAATGTGATGTATGTGATTAAATTCCTTAATAGATATTCTTAATTTGCAAAGATGCTAAGAACATAGAGTCAAGAAAAAGCTAGGTAAATCTTTCACTTTGAAGCAAATAAGAAAGCAGTTATAATTTTAAATATGGGATACTACGCAAGTATACATATTATTATCGAGTAATATAGAACTTTCTAATTAAATCCCAAATTTCAAACCCCCAGGGAGAACTATATTTAGATAACAAAATTTTACTTTGCAATATATTCTTACATAAATTTAATATGCTAAATTAGAAATGAAAGTTTGATTCTTTTTATAACTTTTGATAATTTGAAAGTAAAGTAAGAAATCAATTAACTTATTTAAAATAATTGCAAGATGAAGGCAATATAAATAAAATATCTTTTTCTTAATCATAAATTAGTGATAAATATAAAAATTTTATTGTGAAAATATGTTAAATGTGTTTTGCCAAGTAGGAGCAATAATATTCTTTACCCTTACTAGAAATATTATAAAGAACATTGGTTAATCTATAGTTTGAATAGTTTTGAAGGCCGGCTAGGCAGAGAAGATACTAGCTCTATATAGGTCCTATGAGCCTATAAGGTGTAATTCTTATAGGTATCTTTTTAGCAGTCCTATAGGCCCATAAAGCATTATCAAGTCAAGCAGACCAATCGGTCCTTTAAGGTTTACTATTTTTATAATATACTTTAATTTCTCGATTGGATACTTCTGCTAAAGCACTAATTTGAGGATAATAAGCTATGGCAGTACGATGTTTAATCCCAAATTTTTTAGTTAATGTTTCAATAATTCTATTCCTAAAATGACTTCCCCCATCTGTAATGATAACTCATGGTATTCCAAATTTTGGAAAAATATTCTTTCTTAAAAGCTTGGCTACATTTATAGCATCACTTTGAGGTAAAGCAATCACTTCAATCTATTTTAAAACATAATCCAAAGCTATTAAAATATAAATCTTTCCAAAAGATGGTGCAAAAGGTCTCATGAAATCAAATCCCCAAACATCAAAGATTTTAACTTCAAGAGTAAAATTTAGGGGCATTTCATCTCTTCTTAAATAATGTCTACTCTCTGACATCGATCACATATTTTTATATAATTATTTACATCCCTAAATAAACTACGCCAATAAAATCCATTTTATAAAATCTTAAATATAGTTTTATCCACTCTAAAATGTCCCCCAAAATCTGATTTAGGACATTTTTGAATAATTTCTTAAGCTTCTTCTAATGGTACGCATCTTCGAATGATTAAGTCATTGTATTGTTTATATAAATAAGGGTCATCCCAAAACTAAAATTTTGAATCATAAATGAACTCTTTAATTTGATGGCTATCTAATCCATAAGGTAAAATATTACTAACCAAGTAGTTCACTCTATCAGGATACAACAGAATTTGTCATCCATTAATCTCATATAATTGCTCATCAAGAAAATTATCATTAATTTCATAATTTATATATTTCTTATTTTCTTGTTCAAGTCTTAACAGATGATCAACTATTTGATTATTGGTACACTTCCTATCCACAACTTGAAAATCAAATTCTTGCATTAGAAGGAACCATCTAATTCATCAACTTGGAGGTTTGCCAAATATTTTCCTAATTCGGTTGGATTACATCTAGGTCTAAAAATTTAGCTTGAACATCATTAATTTAGGGAACATTGATTCAATTTTGTACTCAGAGAGAGAACAAATCAAAATAAATAAGCTGAGCTTGAAGTCAAAATTTTGGATTGAATTTTTTTCAAGTCAATTTTCAACCGACCCCAGATTGTCTTGAAATCAGATCATTAACAACTTATGATTGTGAATGTAATGAATGTAGCTTGAAGATTGCTAATAAAAAAAATTGATTCAAATTTCTGCTCGGATCAAGACTAGTTCAAAATAAACCAGTCGAGCAACAAGCCAAAATTTTGGATTCAATTTTTTTCGAGCCATTTTTTAGCAGACACAGTACACTCAAATTTGGATTGTTAACAAACCTAAGTACATCTAAGATTAGCTTTAAGCACTATGTTTTAATTATATTTATCAATGCTCTTGCAATACATTTACATTAGGATGCACCTTTGAGTATGTTTTTTGCAGATGATATCATTCTCATGGATAAGTCTAAGGAAAGATTTTAGGAAAAACTTAAATCATTGAGGCCGATATTTTGAGTTTAAAGTCCATCAATTTTGTAGATTTAGAATTCAATATTTGAAGTATAATTTTGTAGTATTAGCTCTAGTGGCAGAATTGTAACTATAGGTGATCAAATCATTTAAAAAGAGTGAACATTTTAAATATCTTGAGTCTCCTGTTCAAAGTGTTGGTGGTATAGATGGGGATGTGATTAATTAGTAGATTTCAAGTTGGTTGGTTGGAAGTTACATCATCTAGGCTAGAAGTCGGATCGTTTAGCATCTTAGTATGTTAATGTTTTTGAAGGTCAATAAATAACCAAACATTGACTTCTAATTTATTAAGACATCTCCCTCCAATAGTGTATGCCACTCTAGCTACACCAACCCACTTATAGATATATTTGTTTCTTATTTTGCCTCCAAGTGAAAATTCAATCGCAAACCTGATACACTAAAATAATAAGTTATTTTTAAGTATATATTTGATGCCTATTTTTGGTGATATTGCACTTTAAAGAAGGGTATCTTTACGTTTTTATCACATGTATATCAATTTTAGGCATTTGCAGCAAAAGTAACATAAAGGATGAAATTTAGAGTCAAAACAGTGAAGCTTCGAATTCTGGCGCATGATGCAGCAGATCGCTGCCAGAGGCACCAAAGCCCAAAACAGTGCGATCTTCAGCAAACTGGCGTATCATGCTCCAGATTGGCGCCATATTCGCCATTTGACAGAGAGTTGGTGCATGATGTGCCAGATTTGGTGTCAAATGCACTAGGGATGACTTTTTGTGGATTAAGGTAATTTGAGATGAAGTTTGTGCAAATTTTCAAAGGGACACTTGTTCTAAACTCCCCTTAGAGTAATTTAATGCATCTAAACACTTTGGAAGGTTCTTTTATGAAGGGATATATCCCATGGATCAATGGACATGTCATTTGAATTCAAAAGAGTTGACTTTTGGACAGAATTTTGGGGGAAATTTTTTAATTCTTTTGGAGGGAGGTAGCCTTTGATAAAAGAGATGGAAGTCTAGGGCTTGAAGGAGAAAAATAGAGAGAGGGGTGAGTAGTGGTGGTGGCGTGAAGGAGAGTTAGAGAGAGAGAGAGAGAAAGTCAAGAGCTTGAAGATTTTCTTCAAGGATTGTAATAGGAGAGGGAAGGTGAGAGATTTCTTCTTCATTACATATCTAAGAGAGAATAGAGAGTGCTTATAAAGAAGAAAGACTTGAAGAGAACTTCTAGGAGTTTACTGGGGAAGGATTGTAAGATAAGTTGTGTCTTTTATTTCTTTTATTTTTTAAACTTATTTTTATTATGAAATCCATGTTTTTTTGTATCCTTCTCATGAATTCTGAGAAGTCCTCTTTATCCTTCTCTCTACTTTGAGATATGGTTTTGTAAAGAATTAATTTTGTTTTATATGGTCTTAAATGTCAATAATTTATGATGATTTGAACTCTGATCTTCATTTACTTTTTGATTTGACCAATTGAAATGTTGAAATATGTTGAGAAACATATGCTCTGAAAGGGCTATGATTTCTACAGCATAGGGAGAAACACATTTGATTTCTTGGAAGAGTATTTCATTCATGGAATTGGGTGCAAATAAATAGGGAAATATATTTTCTTGGATGCAAAATTGGAAATTTTAAGGTGACAGGTTAAAATCCCCAATTTGGTCTAATTGATTAGAAATTGATGCAAGATTGTTAGCCCTCAGGGGAGGGAGTAGTGGGAGCTCTAGAGTGGCAGCTAGTATCCTCCCAGCCTAACCACGGAATTAGGTACCAAACTCTGGATTAGTCAATGTTCTTTATGCACTCAAAAGAGGGTAAAGAGTTGGAATACTCCTATTTGGCACCAAACAATTTTTATATATGTTTTCAAATGATTTTAATTTCTTTACAAACCATATACTCATTGTAAAGGGGAAGGATGCTTTCTTAAATTTGAATTTTTTGTCACAGCATCTTAGTTTTAATTTTTATAATTTTACTTTTGCAAGTTTAGCATTTAGTTTGGTTAACTTTATATTTCACCTACATTTTACTTAGCATTCACCTGTAACTTAATATTTCACTTCACACTTTACTTTCTGTATTTTTAAAATAATACTTTACTTTTATTCTTAAGAACTTATTTGTAGACCTTTCCAACTTCCCTGTGAGATCAATATCTAGGACTCCATTAGAGCCATTTATTACTTGAGTGATACATATACATATCTTATTTTTAAAGGTAATTTAGTAGTTTAAAGATTTTTAAAACATAAAACTATTTTATCTAATATTTTTTTGTTGGGATTATTTTTCATATTTGCTATTGTAACTGCTGTGTATATTTTGTAATATTGAAAAATATTTGCAGAAATAACAAACTAAATCCACCTGCATCAAAACCCTATATTGTTCATTGGCTTTACACTTCGTAGATCAAATGTGAATGAAATATACTCATGAATGAGTTGTGGTAGTTCTAGTGATAAATAATATTTGAGATAAAATTTTGATAAAAAATTAAAATCAACCAATTTTCAAGCGATAATTGTTATTTCGTATTGATAAAAAGTTATTTTGATGATTTATTTAGACTTCATGATGTCACTTTCTAATAATGCTTCCAACTGTAGCTACTCTAACCCTATCACAGGCATATATGTTTCATATTTTATTTCTAATAGTAAAGTCAGTCATAAGACTAAACATGCTTTTTGTCATAACCCCTTACACAATTGACTGAACACCTGGAATTATATTCTTATAAGGAAATATTTCATAAGATGTAAGAGTTTTTACTGTATCCTCCAATGAAAAGTCTAATTTCCAAATCCAAAATGGAAATTCACTTTGAAATTAGTTTACTAGTTCCAAGATGGATATTCAAATTAAAATATAAATTTCATTTTGTAATTCCTATTTTAGCAATGCAAATTTAATTTCAAAGTGAATTTCCATTTCAAAATTGACAACTTATTTCAATGTGAATTTTCCTTCTAGTTGTGGAAGTTAGACTTTACAATTGAGGAATCAATAAAAACTCTTACATCTTATGAATTATTTCCTTATAAGAACATATTTTCAGGTGTGCAACTAATTGTGTATAGGGTTTGCAGTGTTGAGTATGCTTAGTGCTACATTGGCTTTCCATTTAGAAAATAAAACATGAAAAAAATAAACTCGTGTAAGATTTGGTGTAGCTATCGTGAAAGACAATATTAGATCTAAAAATTAGATCTACTACAAGTTGGATCATTTGACATTTTAGCAATGTTAGTTTGGTTGAAGATCATTATTGGTCAAAAATTGATTCTGAATCCGTTGGGAAGACTCCCTCTTATATTGTATGCCACTGTAACTGCATTAACCTTTGTAAGAATATATTTCTATCATATTTTGTCTTTGAGTGAAGAGCCAATCATAAACTTAAGCATCCTCATCCCCGCAACGTTTAATTAGGCTCTTATAACATCATGTGAATGTGGTCTAGTAAGAGTTGTTAAGACAAGAAAACTAAGGTCGATAAATGTTTTTACACTTATAGAGAAAATGTGAAAAAGTTTTACTCAAGAAGTAGTTGTTGTAGCTACAATGACAGACAAAACTAGAGGAAATTATAGATAAATGCTCATTAATAAATGGTCTTTCACAGTCCTAACAACCTCAGTAGGCTATTAATGTTTTGACTGCAAAGCTATTTAAAATGTTCACACCTTTTAAAATATGTTGATTATTGTCAGGTTTCATCAACTTTTGTTACCAATTAGCTAACAAATCTATTAAAATAATTAGATGTTGGAGCTGCCAGAAGTAGCATCATCAGCCTTCATTTCGTTGTTTGCTCTATGTCGTTGTCGTTATTGTAGAATCGCTAGTCTGTATCCCATTATATTTACCTCTCCAAAAAAAGTCTCAATCTTAAAAAACTAAGAGGTGAGATTTTTGAGAATTATGGTAGGCAATAATAGGAAAAACAAAAGAAGTATATAGGGAGTCTTCATAAGGTGAATTTTTGCAATGATAGCTACAAATCCGAAATGAGTTCGAGATATATCTATGAAATAAATTTTATGATGACTAAATAACAGAGATTTCAGGCCTATATACCTATTTTAAGGTTTGTATCCTCCTATAAGGATAAGTCCTTTTAATTAATTACATCAAAAGTAGTATATACTACTTAAGAAAATTCCCAATTGAGGTTATAATTTGTTCTAAAAAATTTTAAGTGTTTTTGTTAAGGAAAGAGACTTCAACATCTTATCTTAATGGTAATAAAGTCCTAAAGAGTCCAAACTATCATGTGGATTTTTCTTTAGTTGAAGTTCATCCTTCGTTCTGAGTTTTTAATGCCTGTCTCTACAAAATAGAACTAGCACACCCCAATAAAATGCAAAATAAATCTAAGGTGATGCCCACCTTTTATCTTCAGCGGTCTTGCAAAATAAAGTTAGTAGAAAATTATGTTTTAGTTAGTTTGTTAATATTTTAATTTCATAGACAACCTGGTCAAGGTGTTCATGACTCCACATCTTAGGGTCGATAAGTACCTTGGACTACTTTGTTTAAGAGGTGGTCATATCTGCTTTGATCGAATGATTCTTATCAACAACCACAGATTACATCATCGTACAGTTCTTCGTTGATTTTGGTATTTGGGGTTAAAATAAGTTGCATTTGGTGACTTTGTTCATTAAGATTTCATTTAAGGTTTAATTCTTTTTTTTTAGATTTTAGGGCTTAAAAATTTTAAGTTGCTTAATAGTTATTAGCAGATTAATTTTTTATTTCATCTTATCACTTTATTTTTTCTTTTGAGATGACCCGATCAAGATACCATGGTTCTGTCGTCCCGTATTCATTGAGGCTTGCATTTTGATTTGTCAGAAATGACTAGATGATATTTTGTTAACAACAAAGGGTGGCTTCCTCCAAAATACGTTCTCCAATGATGTTGCATTTTTGGGTTAAGATTTATGTTTCAGTGGCTTTTAGGGTGAATTTTTTGTCATTTATTTTATGTTGGTTTGGTATCTTAGCCCGAATTTTCCTTAACTTAGGCAAAGTGTGCTTTCATTCTCATATGAGAAGTAAAATCTTCCATAAACTCCAGTCACCTATGTCTAGGTTGATTAGTTCAAGTTGGGTTGAACTGATCTATGATGAGTCTCTGGGTAATCCTAGTTAATCTGAGTTACGTTGGTTGTCTTTAAAATTATTTTTACAATTTTTAAAATTGACCAAAGTTCAATAATATTAACCTCGGCAGACTTAGTTTGATTAGGGTTAAACTAGTCTTATTTTTCTTAAATAAACCAAGACGGATAAACTTGGGAGTATACCAAGTTGAGTTGGATTGATCCAAGTTAAACCCTTTGGGATGAATCAAGTTTAAGTTAAGTTAGAATTTGGTGAAGTCCAAGTTAATTTAGACTTAAGTTGTCTGTTTAAGTCTAAGTTGGGTTAAACTTAAACCAATCTTTAATTAAACTGAGGTTGAGACTTAATTCAAGCTTGAAGCAAGCTGGGTTAATCAGAGTTTAATTTGATTGTCCTAAAGTACAAAAGTTATCTTTGGGCTAGTCTGAGCTAGGTTAGGTTGACCCAAGACAGGTTAGGTTCGTCTAATTTCTTAATTGGTGAGCTAATTAGAGTTAAGTCAGGTTGACTTAATCGAGTTGACCCGATGGTTCAGTTGAATTGGGTTAACCCAAGTTTAGTTTTATTGACCCGGTGATTCAGTTGAATTAAGTTAACCCAACTTAGGTTGGGTTGACCCAATGATTCATTTTGGCCAGGTTGACCCAGTAGTTCAGTTGAGTTAGTTTAAACACAGTTACGTCAGGTTGACCTCGTGATTTGGTTGAGTTCAGTTAGCTTGAGTTAAATTGGTTTGACCCATAATTCAGTTGAGTTAGTTTAACCCAAGTTTGGTCGGATCAACCTGATGATTTAGTTGATTTGGTTTAACCTGAATTTGGTCGGTGATCCATCTTAAAATTACCTGTTTTTAGTGCATATTTTATGATCGCTTTAGGCATGTTTTTAGTTATATTGCACTTTAAAGGAAGATATTTTATATGTTTTTTGGTTTTAAGTAGATGGAATGGACATTTACAGAAAATGAGAGAAACATGAACAAAAAAGGTGCATTTTATATGGCACCATAGCACCGCCGCCTAGCGCTATAGCGCCACAGATAGGTCGTGTTTACCAAGTGATTTAATTGAATTGGATTAACCTAAGTTTTATCAAGTTGACAAAATGATTCAATTGAGTTAGGTTAACCCAAGTTAGGCCAGGTTGACCCAGTAGTTCAGCTGAGTTGGGTAAATCGGAGTTAGGTTAGGTTGACATAGAGATTGAGTTGAATTATGTAAACCTGAGTTAGGTCAGGTTAACCTGGTGATTTAGTTGATTTAGGTTAACTCAAGTTAGGTCAAGTTGAGTTGGGTTAACCTGAATTAGGTCGGGTTGACTTAGTGCTTCAGTTGAGTTGGTTTGACTTGTTAATTATGTAAGCTAGAGCTAGGTTGGGTTGACTTATTGATTGAGTTAAATTAGGTTAACTTGAGTTAGGCAGATTGACCCAATCATTTAGTTGAGTTGGGTTTACCTGAGTTAGCTTGGGTTGACCCCGTGATTCAGTTGAGTTGGGTTTACTAGAGTTATGTTGGGTTGACAATGAGATTCAGTTGACCCGAGTTTGGTTAGTTGGACCCGTTGATTTACATAATTTGGGCTTACCTGAATTAGGTCTGTTTAACGCAATGACTTAGCTGATTTGGGTTATACTGAATTATGTCAGGTTGACCTGACGATTTAGTTAATTTGGGCTAAGTCGTGTTAGATCAGGTTGACCTTATGATTCAATTGATTTGGGCTAAGCTGAGTTAGGAAAGGTTAACCTGGTGACTCAGTTGATTTGAGTTAACCCGAGTTAGGTCAAGTTGACCCGATGATTTAGTTGATTTGGGTTAACCTAAGTTAGGTCAGGTTAACCCGGTGATTCAGTTGAATTGGATTAACCTGAGTTAGGTTGGGTTGAACTGGTGATTTAATTGATTTTGGTTAATGTGAGTTAGTTCGGGTTGACCTGGTGATTCTGTTGATTTGGGTTAGTCTGAGTTAGGCCGGGTTGACCCTGTAATTTAGTTGAGTTGGGTTAACCTGAGTTAAGTCAAGTCGATCTGGTGATTCTGTTAAATTGGGTTAACCTGATTTAGATTAGATCCACTCAGTGATTGAGTTGAAGTGAGTTAACCCAAGCTAGGTCGGCTTGGTCTGGTGATTCACTTGAATTAGTTTAACCCGAGTTAGGTCGAGTTGACCCAGAGATTCAGTTGAGTTAGTTTAAACACAATTACGTCAGGTTAACCTCGTGATTTGGTTGAGTTCATTAGCTCGAGTTAAATTAATTTGACCCATAATTCAGTTGAGTTAGTTTAACCCGAGTTTGGTCGGATCAACCTGATGATTTAGTTGATTTGGTTTAACCTGAATTTGGTCGGTGATCCATCTTAAAATTACCTATTTTTAGTGCATATTTTATTATCATTTAGGCATATTTTTAGTGATATTGCACTTTAAAGGAAGGTATTTTATATGTTTTTTGGTTTTAAGTAGATGGAATGGACATTTAGAGAAACTAAGAGAAAAATGAACAAAAAAGGGGCATTTTATATGGCACCATAGCACCGCCCCCTAGTGCTATAGCGCCACAGATAGGCGTATTTGGTGCCATAGCGCCCAGATTGTCTCTATAGTGCCAGTAACTACTCTTCTAGAAGATTCAATGAATTTGGCCGAATTTTCAAGGGGTATTTGAAGCAACCCATAGTTAATTTCATGGATCAATTAATAGGTACGAATATGGTATGAAAGAGAGGACTTTTTGGCAGCATTTGAAGGCTTTAGGAAGTAATATTTTTGTGTTTAAGTGTGCTTTTTATTTTTAAGAGTAAGAGTTTGGAGAAATATTTAAGTAGACTCCAGAATTTGTGTTGGAGAGAGGACATAAGGTACTTTGTATTTGTGTTTAAGTTTTCTTTTTTCTAAGAATTGGATTTCAAAATAAATTATGCTTTTTTTATTTATTCTCCACGAATTTTAAGTAGTTCCCTTTCTTTCATCCTGCATTTGGGACTTAATCTTGTGGGATAAGAATAATTTATAGATTTCTTTTTACTTTAAAAATTGTGATGACATTTTCACCGATTCTTCATTAACTTTACAAATTGACCACTTGTGAGATTAAAATCTGTTTAGAAACATAAATATTTGGGAGGGTTATGATTTCACCTAGCTAGTGAGTGTCACACTTTATTATCGGTAGAGCCGTTGCAATCACTTAAGAGGGAGTGCAAATAGATAGAGAGATAAGTTTTTATGGGCATAGAATTGATGTTTCTATGTGATAGACTAGATCCTATTACTCAATTTGGTTTAGAGTTTAGACTGTATAGGTCCCTAGTAGGTCCTATAGAGAGGGCAGAGTGGGTAATTTGAAGGTGAGATGTCAGAATCTACTCAGCATTACACAAGTTGGTGAAAAACTCTAAATGAGCTAATGTTCTTTGCTAGCACCGAGAGGAGGCAAAGAATAGGAATGCTCCTATTTGTCACAATACATCATTTTATTTTTAGTCATTCAAATCCTACATAGATTAATATCTCGTTGCAAGAGGAAAGATATTTTCATAATATCCAAACTTGTTAAATCTTCTTTATTTAACTGTTAATCATAATCGTTTATTTCTGGTTTAATTTAGTTCTAACCTTTGCAATCATATCGACATTGTTCTACTTTTATTTTATTTGCAATTTAGATAGAATTTTGCAAGTCTAATTTAAAGAATTCAACTTACCTTGTGGGATTGATATTGAGGTT
>JXCR01084299.1:84941-101140 GCA_002079205.1 Phalaenopsis hybrid cultivar | reverse complement strand
ACGACAGTCCCGATGAAGCTGCACGCATTGTAGCGCAGCTTCGGAGGTGCCACAATGGAAGGCGGACGGAGCATTGAACGGCGGTAGGCGATGCTTTCGGGTATTACACTTCCGCTGCTGAAGGAAGAGAAGAAGCTGACAAAATGGCCGGAAGATAAGCCGTCTAGGAGACTCTGTGAAATGATGTAGGAAGAGAGGAATCGAGATAAGGATCTCATGTCCGCTGGTAGCGATCTAGGGTTTTGGTTACCGGAGAGAGATCAAGAACGCGATAGCAAGAGGCCGGAGTCGGGTCAGAGATGGTTTATTCTGGGCTCAAAGTACCGGGCTGCAAAATAATTGGACCGTTTATCAATAATTGGGCTTTTGGGCTTTTGGGCTTTTGGGGTTTTGGTCTTTTGGGCTTTTGGGCTTTTGGAGTTTGGGCTTTTGGGTAGCTTTTGGGCTTTTAAGGGCACGAGCTCTAATCAAAATGTTTATGTTCAAACTTACTTTCTGATCAAGTCTAATTCTTGTTTGTTTCATATGATGATGATCGTATCATTATTGTTAATGAGTAAATTAATGAGCTACGTAATTTATATTCGAATAATATTTATTGAGTAAATAAAAAATAATCTTATCGTATTATTTATTTTCTAATTAAAGATTGTATGTTTGATTAATTAACTAATTTTAATCTCAAATTTGAAAGCTTAATGTCTTTTTTTTTAAATTTAGTTTGACTTTAGATTTGAGTAAATAATGACATTGTAAGTTGAATTATGGATATTATTTAAGTAAAAAAAATAATAGTTTTATAAAATAGTAACTAATATTGGGGGATTTACATATATAACATACAATCTTTATGCATTAATACCTACCGCCTAAACTTTGTTATTTACTTATTTAATTCTTTAATGTTAAAATCATATTAAAATGAATATATACATAAAGTTATATTTTAGTTTCAAAATTTTAATAAAGGTGATTTTTTTATGTGATGTTAAATATTTAAGTATTATATAATAGATAATGAAGTTTAGGTATTATATATGTTGTGTGTCAGAAGATTCGTGGTGGTAGAGTAATAAATTAGTGTTTTAGCATTGCATAAGGATCGAAGACATAGACAGATAAAAGAAAGTAGTAGAGCGAGAGATACTATGATTTTAACGTGGAAAACCCTAAATATGAAAAAAAAAAATCACAGCAGCTAATCGAGCTGAACTACTATGTAATTGTGAGTACATAGGTCTACTCTTCTCCTGAAATATGAAAGATGAAATTACAAAATTATAATAGTGGTTCGGCTTTCATAGCCACGATCAGGTTACAACAAATGTAGTTTTTTTGTGGTTAGAACAACCTCAGCATGTCGTAGAGGTCATAGTTAAAAGTCGTAGTAGTAGTTTGTCAAACAATCATTATTAGTGGCTTCATAAGCATCAATTAGCCCCAAAAAATGTAGTGGAGATCTATAATAGTGTTGGTGAGCCATAGAGGCCATAGTGGGATGGATGTAATGACATTAATTGACAACATAAGTTATAATAGAGAGTTGCACTAATGTTTGTCTGTCATAGAGGTTAAAGTTGGAAGACTGCATGAGCTATGAGCCACATAAGTCATTGTTTGTCACATGGGTCATAATGATGAGTTGAGATAATGTTAGCTGGCTTACAGATGCCATAGAGGATGGTTATAAAGACATCAATTGACCATGTAAGTTATAATAGAGAGTTGCACTAATGTTCGTATAGTATAGAGACTGAAGTTGGGAGCTGTATGAACTGTGAGCTACATAAGTCGTAGTTGATCACATGGGACATGTGGTGAGTTCTGATAATGTATATAGGCCATAAAGGCCAAAGTTGGGAGTTATATGAGAAGTGAGTCATGTATGTCATAGTTGGTCACATAGGTCATAGTGGTAAGATGTAATAATGCTTGCAAGCCATAAAGACTGTAATTGAGAGCAGCAATAATGTATGTAGCCCATAAAGGTTAGAGTTGAGAGTTGTGTTACTTTTGAGCCAAGTAAGACATAGTTGGTCACATAAGAAATAGTGGTGAGCTGCAATAACGTTTGTAGGTTATAGAGGGAAGAGTTGGGAGTTTTGTGGGTTATGAGCCACATAGGTTGTAGTGGTGAGCTATAATAGTATTTGTAGGCCACAAAAACCAAAGTTGAGGGCTATAACAACATCCTCAGCCCACATAGGTGGAGTTGGGAGCCAAGTAGGCCATATTTATTTACATGGGTCGTAGTGGTGAGCTGCAACAAAGCCTTAGGCCACAAGGGTTGGAATTGGGAACTATGTTAGCTGTGAGGCACGTAGGCCTCAGTTGGTCACATAAATTGTATTAGTGAACTGTAATAACATTGTAGGCCACAAAGGCTACAATTGGGATTTGTATGAAGTGTGAGCCATGAAGGTCATAGTTGGTGAAATAGGTCATAGTGGTGAGCTGCAATAACATCTGTAGGTCACAGAGGTCAGACTTAGGAGTTGTGTGAGTTGTGAGCCACGTATGTCATAATTGATCACATAGGTCGTAATAGTGAGCTATAATAATGTTTGTAGGCCAAAGAGGTTGGAGTTAGAAGTTGTAATAACCTTTGTAAGGCACAGAAGCTAGAGTTAGGAGCCATATGAGTTGTGAGCCATGAGGTCATAGTTGGTCGTATAAGTTGTAGTGGTGGCTGCAATAACATTTGTAGGCCAAAGACGTCAGAGTTGAGAGCTCCAATATATATCCACAGAGGTAAGAGTTGAGATCTGTGTGTGTTGTGAATCATGTAGTCCATAATTAGTCACATAGGTCATAATGGTGAGCTATAATAAATGTTCATACACCACAAAGGTCAAAGTTGGGAGCTACAATAACTTATGTAAGCCACAGGAGTCAGAGTTAGGAGCTATATGAACCGTGAGACACGTAGATCATAGTTGGTCACATATGTCATAGCGGGGGGCTACAAGAGTATTAGTTGGCCAACAGAGCTCCTAGTTGGTGTTATATTGATAGGCAGTGGCAATAGAGACATAAAAACATAAGAAGAGAACTTCAAGAGTCCGGAGATGGTCGTTGTATTTTAAGTTTTGTCATTGCAAGCAGTTTTTATAGAGTGTTATCACTAGAACTTTTGCATGCCACATCTGAGTTACATTGTTGCACAATATTTAAGACACTACATTATTCCATTAGGTGCTTTGTTACTCTACACAATGCTTCATTATTAAGCAATGTATGCCTTTACTTTGCAAGTTGCTTAGTTGTAATGTACATCGTTACTCCACAAAGGTCCACCATTGGTGATGAGCAGGGGGCAACCAACAGTGGTCAACAGTAGATGGTGGTCAATGGCAGTCTTCAGTCTAGAACAACTCTGAAAATTGGCTTTTTTTTATCTTCCTCTTGAAGTTCAGGTCCCTAGTTCATGAAAGGAGTAAGACTCTATTTATATATTATGAGAATGACATCGCCTATAAATAAGGTAGGAATATGAACTACTCTATCAGATGGCCCATAATGATTGTTATATGACATTTTATAAACATTTAAGTGCCTTAATGGCAACGAAATTGAGTGTTATTTGACTTGTTGGATTTATTTCTTTTAGACGCTCGATTCGACTATAAGTTTGTCAGTTTTAGAATCCATATGACCCTCCAATTGACCACCTAAAGCTTTCAAAAGTGATTTTCTGGCTTGATCTGCTCTTGATTTGACTCGAATTGGATCAATGTTGGTGTCATTGGGTTCATCTCGTCGAGATAGTTTGTTTGATTAGAAGTTTGCTGAAATTGAAGCTCTAGATGATTTTTAATTTGAATCAAAAAAAATTTTAATTCCAAATATGCTTTGAGATCTGTGTCAAACGCTTCGAGGCATATCATATGTAAATATCTAGATACATAAAAATTGTGTGATAAATATGCTCATTCCCTTTATCATTATCATTTAAATAAAAGCAACTATATAATATGTATATGTATGCATATATTTATATCTATATAGATAAAAACCCAATTTGAAGATGATAAATGGGCATAACATACTACAATTAAGAATGTAAAATAAATTATTATAACACAAGATAGCATACATTTAAGTGATATAACCAAAACATGTGCCGCTCACCGAGACTTTTTTGGTTGGCATCTATGAAGTCAGTTCTAAGTCCCTTGGGGTCACGGGTTCGAGCCTGCCTGAGTGCATCTGCTTTGCAGAGCTGGATCGAGTGGATATGCACATTAAGGTGGTCAGGGGCTCATATGACAGCCTCCGACTATTCTTTTTTTTTTAAAAAAAAAGTATAATAACCAAAACATAACAATAAAACTCAATAGAAAAAACAAAAGCAACAATATAATAGAGTAGAATTTAAGAGATAACACAATATCTATAACAAAACAAATTTAAATTCAGAAATGGAAAAAAAAAATGTCCATTTTCATATTATATTGGAATATTTACATGCATACCACTCAATTCACATGCATTTACATATCTAACACCTAAACTTCGATGTTTACATACATGCCACCTTACTCATGCATGAAAAGGTATTTTTCACTTTTTACACATTTTAAAAGTTAAAATTATCGTATTTTTTGTGATATGAAAGATTTGGATGATATAAATATAGAAAGTAAAATTTAGGTGTTAGATATGTAAATACATAAGAATTGGGTGGTATGTATGTAAATAAATGCCTTTGAATAATCTGATATTGTCATTTAAAAGTTACAATTTTGAATAACATTTAATTAAATTTCCTATTAATATCATGCTAAACATAAACTAACATAACTTATTACAAACTACTCTTATCAAGCATTGCATGATAGTGAATTGCTCTATTTAAAATGGTACAAAAATGCCCATTTTATATTGATGATATAAAATATAATATTATAAGAAAATGCCTATTGTATATTAACCTCTAGAATCATATTTGTCAAATGTTTAATCATTGGGTCCAATTTTGAGAAAAAATAAGGTTATTAGCTTGAAATTACTTAACAATTTTCATAATTACAGTCATAGCCCTATATATGACTCGAGCAATTTAATGTCTCTATATATGTATGGTCAAAACAAACACATATTTATAGATTTCAAAAGGAATGTTTGGAGGCTATGATACGAGCCCTGACCATCTCTCACGCGCATATAATTAGAGTACCACACCTTACGCTCGGGGAGAATCGAACCACAGAACAGAGGGGACTTACAACTGACAACCAGATGCCCGACCAACTGATATGGTGATATTAAACCCTACTCCTTTTTTTGAATCATGATCAAATCTTTTTTGAATCTTATCCACCCAATAATCACATATGCTTGAATTTGGCTTATTTGCATTCTACAATTTTTCTAATTTTCAAATATTATTTATGCAACTTAAACAAAGATTAAGTATCTAAAATAAGTAATTAAATAACTTAATTACAATTAACCATAAAAATGAGTAATATTTTCTTATGTGATTTAGTCATAGTCCAAATCCATGCCTAGGTTTTTAATACATTTAGGATTTCTAGTGCAAGCAACTTGCACTAGAACAAAATGTTTGGTCTTACAAGGAAGATAAACTTTTGCATTAATGTCTTCTTTAAGAAAGCTCCCCATATAATGAGATAACCTCTTATCTTCTTTCTTTTCAATAAGAGTAACTAAGGATCATGCAAGCAAGCTCTTTTCCTCTTCAATGTAAAGTTACTTAGACTTTTTGCAAAAGAAATAGCTTAATTTATGGTTTAGAGAGAAGAGGAAGCTAGGTTATGTGTGGGCTTGGAAACATTAGTTGTTGGCTCAACCCTCATATATATTAGATGCTTATGGTTTTGAATAATTTAGTAAAAATATTTAAAAAATTCAACATTACTCTAGACAACGAATGACTAAAAAATGGCCACCAATTTGTTTATAAATGCCTACAAATCCTTGCAAAGAGCCAATATAACTATTTAGTATAGATATACAATCTTCCATTTTTTATGTTGTCTTGAGCCTTTGCAAAGTCCCACGATAACTTTGCAGTTATCTGCAAATTTTTACGGATGCCCATTTTGTCTAATATTTATCACTTGAGATTAAAAATAGATTCATTAAAATCTACATTTGTTTAGTTATTTATAAGATATTAGATGGCATTAATAAGAATAATTTAACTACTAAATCATAATTTAGTGGCTTCATAAGCTTAATACATGATTCAGATTGGCTAAAAGCAAAATGAGTGGGATGACGAACAAGGACTAGCATAATGGCAAAGAATATGGGATGCCATTATGGACATGTNCCTTCCGAAGCGGGCAACGGGATTTCAATTCCGATAACCGACAGCTTCTTACGGGCAAACCCCACACCAAAATTAGTGCCGACACCTTCCAACCCTTGTGTCCTAAGACTTTGTTGCAGCTCACCACTACGACCCATGTAAATAAATAGGGCCTACTTGGCTCCCAACTCATGTAACTCCCAACTCCACTTATGTGGGCTAAGGATGTTGTTATAGCCCTCAACTTTAGTTTTTGTGGCTTACAAATATTATTATAGCTCACCACTACAACCTACGTGGCTCATAACTCACAAAACTCCCAACTCTTACTTCTATAGCCTACAAACGTTATTGCAGCTCACCACTATTCCTTATGTGATCAACTATGTCTTACTTGGCTCACAAGTCACACAACTCTTAACTCTAACCTTTATGGGCTACATACATTATTGCTGCTCTCAATTACAGTCTCTATGGCTTGCAGACATTATTACATCTTACCACTATGACCTATGTGACCAATTATGACATACACAGCTCACTTCTCGTATAACTCCCAACTTTGGTCTTTATGGCTTATAAACATTATCAGAACTCACCACATGTCCCATGTGATCAACTATGGCTTATGTAGCCCACATCTCATGCAACTGCCAACTTCAGTCTCTATACTATACGAACATTAGTGCAACTCTCTATTATAACTTACGTGGTCAATTGATGTCTTTATAACCATCCTCTATGGCCTCTGTGGGCCAACTGACATTATCTCAACTCATCACTATGACCCATGTGACAAATAATGACTTATGTGGCTCATAGCTCATGTAGTCTCCCAACGTTAGCCTCTATGACACGCAAACTTTAGTGCGGCTCTCTATTATAACTTATGTTGTCAATTAATGTCATTACATCCATCCCACTATGGCCTATGTGGCTCACCAACACTATTATAGCTCTCCACTACATTTTTTGGGCCTAACTGATACTTATGAAGCTACTAATAATGATTATTTGACCAACTACTACTACGACTTTTAACTATGACCTCTACGACAAGCTGAGGTTGTTCCAACCACCAAAAACTACATTTGTTGTAACCCGTTCATGGCTATGAAAGTCAAACCACTATTATAATTTTGTAATTTCATCTTTCATATTTCAATAGAAGAGTGGATCTATGTACTCACAATTACATAGTAGTTACTTCAACTCGGTTAGCTGCTGTGATTTTTTTTTTCATATTTAGGGTTTTCACATTAAAATACTAGTGTCTCTCCCTCAACTACTTTCATTTATCTGTCTATGCCTTCAATCCTTAGGCAATGCTAAAACACTAATTTATTACTCTACCACCACGAATCTTCTGACACACAACATATATAATACCTAAACTTCATTATCTATTATATATTACTTAAATATTTAACATCACATAAAAAAACCACCTTTATTAAAATTTTGAAACTAAAATATAACTTTATGTATATATACATTTTAATATGACTTTGACACTAAAGGATTAAAAAAGTATAAATGCATAAAGATTGTATGTTAAATATTAGTTACTATTTTATAAAACTATTATTTTCTTACTTAAATAATATCCATAATTCAACTTACAATATCATTATTTACTCAAATCTAAAGTCAGGCTAAATTTAAAATATAGCTCATTGTTTTAGCTCATTTAATAAATATTAACAAAAAATATATTTAAAATGTATTAAAATTAAAAATTTTAATATAAATTGTTAAATATTTTTAGGAATCATATTTCACTTTTGTATAACATATGATTTCCTATTATTTATCTATTAATTATTTTTTATATTTTTATTCAAATATTTATTTTTCATACTAAGCATTTTGGTTAAATATGTAGAATTAAGCTTTCAAATTTGAGATTAAAATTAGTTAATTAATCAAGCTAAGCTCGAATTTGAATTAATTTGAGCTCATTTACGCCCAACCCTTATCCCATCCTGTGTGTAGCGTTGCAGATGAACCGAGCATTTGCCGAACTACTCATAACTCAACTCGATAAAAGCTTGTTATGTTTGTTTGATTAACTGCTCGACTGTTAAATGAACAATCATGAACATCTCATTGTTCGATTCGTTTATATTCGAGAATAATATCATTTAAAGCCTGCAAACATGCTCATTAAGAAGCTCAATAAATCGTTCTGTTTAAATTTCATAAACTAAATTGCTTTGAACTTATGATTAAAATCGGTTAAAGCTCAATTTAAGCTTATCAATAAATTCAATTAAAGCTTAATGTAAAATTCATTTACATTAAATTAGATTAAAATTTAATTTTGAAGTACATAAAATAAGATAAATACTTTAATTTTATTTTACATATTTATATAATTGTTTTAATTATTCATTTAGTAGTCCATTCCTTAAAAATGGCATTTATTTTTGTAAGTTCAATGAGAAATTCATTTATAAGCTCTAGGGGCGTAAACGAGCCGAACACGAGCGAGCCTCATTTATATTTCGAGCTCAAAATGTGTGTTCGTGTTCAACTCGTTTGCTTAGCGAGGCGAACATGAGTCGTTCACGAACAAAGAGTCGTTCTGACAACCCTAATCACGTAGCAATAAGGATTGGGGCAAAATTTAAAACATCATTTGAATCTAATTTAATAATTTTTATTCTATTTTCTTCATTAATGCTTTTAATTGATTATAAATTTTTGTAGCCTTGTAGCCAATTAATTTTTTTTAAAATACTACTCATCAAAGATATATATATATATAATTGACTAGTAGTATTTCGAGCCAAAACGAGTTGAACACGAACAAACTAATATTGTTCGTGTTCGGCTAGTTAACATAGCGAATAAGTCAAACACGAGCTTCTTAACGAGCCGAACACGAGTTGTTCGCGAACAACGAGCCGTTTTGACAGCCTTAATAAGCTCGATAAAGTTCATTTGATTAAAAAATAAATAATTCAACAAACTACTCATTATTTTGTTTGACAAGTCTTTCTTGATTAGAAAATAAATAAAACGATAAGATTATTTTTTATTTACTCAATAAATATTATTCAAATATAAATTACGTAGCTCATTAATTTACTAATTAACAATAATGATACCATTATCATCATAAAACAAACAAGAATTAGGCTTGATCAGAAACTAAGTGAACATAAACATTAAGTTTGATTAGAGCTCGTGCCCTTAAAAGCCCAAAAGCTACCCCAAAAGCCCAAAAGCCTAAAAGCCCAATTATTGATAAACGGTCCAATTGTTTTGAAGCCCGGTACTTTGAGCCCAGAATAAACCATCTCTGACCCGACACCGGCCTCTTGCTATCGCGTTCTTGATCTCCCTTGGGTAACCAAAACCCTAGATCGCTACCAGCGGACATGAGATCCTTATCTCGATTCCTCTCTTCCTACATCATTTCACAGAGTCTCCTAGACGGCTTATCTTCCGGCCATTTTGTAAGCTTCTTCTCTTCCTTCAGCAGCGGAAATGAAGTACCCGAAAGCATCGCCTACCGCCGTTCAATGCTCCGTCCTCCTTCCATTGTGGCACCTCCGAAGCTGCGCTACAATGCGTGCAGCTTCATCGGGACTGTCGTGAGCCGCGTGCAATGCTCCGGCAAGTGCAGCCGCGGCCTGAGGACTTTCGCCTTTCTAAAAGTGAAAAGCGATCCGCGATTGCAGATCTCCTCTTATTTCCGGTGAGATTCGTCGACCATGTGGCAGTTTTACTTGCTCTTATTTGACTTTGTGCTGATCTTAATTGTTTCGTGGGTTGCTGCATCNTGAGGGCTTTCGCCTTTCTAAAAGTGAAAAGCGATCCGCGATTGCAGATCTCCTCTTATTTCCGGTGAGATTTGTCGACCATGTGGCAGTTTTAATTGCTCTTATTTGTCTTTGTGCTGATCTTAATTGTTTCGTGGGTTGCTGCATTTGTCCCCTTCATTTTTTGTGCTTAAATTAGTATTGATTATTTTCAATTTTCAAAGTTTATTAAGTATATATCTATGATATGAATCAAATTTAGTTAGGAGGGTGGAGGAAAATGCTTGCTCAAGAAAATTGATCGTATAAGGTCATAAATTCTGATCATATATTTTGCTATCTAGGGTTTTAGATTTAAGTTATGTTTGTTGTCTGTTTTTTTGGGTACTTTTTGTTTGCTATATTGTTGTGTCATTTTCTTTTTTTATTCTCTTTACTATTCAATNGGTCATAAATTCTGATCATATATTTTGCTATTTAGGGTTTTAGATTTAAGTTATGTTTGTTGTCTTTTTTTTTGGGTACTTTTTGTTTGCTATTTTGTTGTGTCATTTTCTTTTTTTATTCTCTTTACTATTCAAATAACTTCACAAATAGAATTGAATTTTCTTAAATCCCTTGTCTAAAATTTATAGGGAGATTTACATACATAGCGAACTGGTGACAGCCTTTACCTTCATGATGTGGAGCACCACATTGCAACTTGTTGAGATCCAANTTTCTTAAATCCCTTGTCTAAAATTTATAGGGAGATTTACATACATAGCGAACTGGTGACAGCCTTTACCTTGATGATGTGGAGCACCACATTGCAACTTGTTGAGATCCAGTGTTGCATCTTTCTTTCAATTGATGCCACATTCTCTCCATCTTATTAAATTAAGTAGTAGCTGTAGGGATCCCATTTCCGGAGGGTGGAGGAGGATGATGGTAGTGGGTTTTTTGTGTAAGCATTGGTGCTCAACATCTGGGACGAGGTCATTAGAATAGATTGTTAACAGTAGGGAATGCTGAAGAGAAGAGGACTGAGAAGTGAAATCTTCTAAATCTCTTTAAATTGTAAAAAGAAAAATGCTTAAATCCAGTATTTATCAAATAATTAAAGTTAGCTTCCCTCCCTCCCTCAACATATAGGAGAAAATAATTATTCCTCTTTAATTTCATAAGACTCGTTTACAAGATAAATAGCAGGGGAAGGCCGTCACATTAGGAAAGTCACAAAATACTCATTCTAGAAAAAGGAAATAGAAATTATTAAGATATCAAAGGAAGAAAATTCCAAAAATTTTGACGCCCTCTCAAGTTGAAGTATAGATATCTAGCATGCTCAACTTGTTTACATGGAACTCAAAGCAAGGCCTAAAAGAATATCTTGTGAAATGTCTATTATTTTTTGCGTTATCGAAGTGAAAGGCATGCAAATAGCTCCACAATCAATCTTCTCTTTTATGAAGTGTCTATCAATCTCCACATATTTTGTGTGATCATGTTGCACGGGATTTTTTGCAATGCTTATGACAATTTTATTGTCACAGTACAACTTCATTGACATGTTTATCAAGATTGATAACTCTTCAAGAATTCTTATTTTGTCTCGACACTATTCCTTGCCGCCGCATTCTGTTTCTTGCTTTGTCATGCAACCAGGTTTTCTCATATATAAGTACAATATCCAGACGTTGATTTCTTGTCAACAACTAACTGTTTCAAGCCATTTCTTTCTTTGATCACTATTTTTTTAGGATCACTCTACATTCCTGTTATTGAGCCCCTTTCAGCTCTGTCTGTTCTTGACTTCGTTGATATCACGTTGACGGCCCGATGCTAATGAACTGCCGCCCCATTTTGGATACGATGATTTGTCATCTGCTCTTATGGCCCGGACGTATTTTGACGTGTTGGGATTTCTCTGTCAAGATGATTTAGGTTATTTCGTGGGTTCTGTGTGCCGATGAGCCGTTACCCATTCGGGATTTGAGAGACTCACTCTCAGTCGATGACTTAGCGTGAGCTTTGAAGCATCGAGACTGTTCCCACACGGAATAAACTTTCTCTGAGTACCTATTGCCCCAAGTTCATGATAATCCAAGAGAAACTTCTTTTATCGAGAGCATTCTTGGGTACCTCTGAGATGTATTTAACCAAATGGGATACGTCCCCTTGGGACTGCTCTTGACCCCAGAACAGACAACTACACCTGACTCTCTGGCTTTGGGTATTTTATGTAGGTATTCTTTCGCGGATATCGAGTTAATGTAGTTTACGTAGGTTGAGAGGAAAGGACATCGTCTGGGTCTTCAGTGTCGTGGCTGTCAAGGTGCTCTTGTAGAATCCTCCGGTGCTGCCGCCTTTACTGGTCTTCTTCACCTATTTCTTGTCCTCATCATTTAGGCGAGCTCCATTATTTCTCTCATTCCTCGCAGTCTCAAGGGATGGATAGCCACTCGTATGTTGGGCTTCAGGCCTTTCAAAAAGTTCCTTTCCCTCTAACCTCCCTGACTAGCGTTCGAACTTCTCTCGGTACTCCATCACCGCCCTCTCTGAGTCAGAGCATAAAATTGCTCTTGCAGGTTTCCTTCTCGAATGACTCGGAAACGTTCCAACAAGTAATCATTAAACTCCTCCCATGAGTGTATCAACTATCTTGCCTCCATCTACTAGAATCACACTAAAGTTTTCCCCTCCTTCATCCATTGGACTCTTCCATGCCCCTTACACCGTCCCTTCTATAATTTTCTGCTCACCCCCTTTCATCAGAAGTCTCCACTCTCCCTCCTCTCGGAGTCCTAGGGAGACGCTCTTGTAGGTAGATGAGATCTTCTTCATTGTCTTCTCGCTCTATCTCCTTCCTTTAACCTAGCCAAGGATTCCTTGATATCAATCCATGGTTAGAATTGGCAACTGGAGCAATTGGCAAAGCCTTGACTTGCATCTCCATAAGCTTTTTGTCTTCTCTTGCATTTCTTCTATGCTTTCAAATCCATCCTACATTTGACTTTCAATGGAATAAAACCTGTCTTCCATGTTGACAAACCTCTCTTACATTTCTGATTCGATTAATCCGACCTCGCCTTCTAGCACATCCACTTTCTCTGCTGCCATCCCCCCAAGATCTATGCTCTGATACCAATTTGATACGTCTCAGGACCAAAATCAGCGAATAAACCACGATGAAATGACAATAGATAGGTGGAAAAAACATAAATGAGGACTGCTATTACAGAAGATCGAAGGAAACAATCAAGATACAAAGTTAATCCACTATTCGGGAGGTAGATTGTCTCTCCCACACCTTAGACGTCGCAAGGAATGCCACAAGAAGAAAGAAAACAACAGCCACAACAAAACATGCATAAAAGAAAACAAACCCTAGGTTCTCCCTCTAATAGAATCCCCTCACAACATTTTAAAAACTTTCCTTTTTAACTTTTCCTCCAAAATCCTTTAATTTCTCCTCCTTACATAGGTGTTTATGGACCCCACCCTTTCCTTTACTTATTCTGTGGCTCCCTCTCTCCTCTCCACTTCTTTCTGTCGCCATCACCAGCTTGCCTGTGGGCCGGTTATACTACGTCTAGTCGCTCCAGGGTGGACCGGCGCGTGTCCGTTAAAGGGTTGATGGAGGAGATTGTGGTCGAGATGGGTGGGTGTTATTGAATTGTGAGTAGATTGGGGACAACTCGGTTGTGTGATTCCTGGAAGGGGAACTAGTGTGAGAGTGGGTGGTGATATGAATTGAGTGGGGAGCTTAGATGGATTAATGGGTTGGGAGAGGGAAATACATCTTCATTGAATATAATATGATGAGAAAGGTAAGCTTTGTTGGAGACAAATTTGTGACACCACTATCCTTTTTGAGCAGTGGCATAGCCGAGAAAGACAATGATCATGGACATCGGGGTTAATTTATCATTTAAGCAAAGATGTAACCATGGCAAGAATATTTGTTGCGGCTGAAGGTATCCAATTGATAGCATAATATCACGGATTCACTTTCCTCGAGTTATCCGTGCAGCTTTAGCGCTCTTTCTTAGCACTAAATCAGCCTAACCTTCCCAACTAGCAACTCAAAAGTACTCTCTTGAAAGTAGAATAGGAAGAAGAGTTAGAGAAGATAAAGCTTCACTAATAAAAAGAGATTACAAAGCTTGAAAGCTTGAAACCTTAGATGTCTTAGAATGAGGGAAGAGACATTTATTTATAGCTCCCTCCCTGGCTTTGGCCTTTCATATTGTCAATGTGGGACTATTCTCCAAGAGGAACTTTACAATATAATATTCTAGCTTCTAGATAGTTCTACACTATTCATATGTACATACATATTCTAGATTCTTCTAGGTTGTTCTTTAGACCTCCATCTTCTAGAATACTCCATCATATCATAATATTGGCAGGGCGTGACATTCTCCCCCACTTAAGCTCGCAATACCCTCATTGCGCTTTTCCTCTTGATATTGTTTAATCTTCTCTTTGAATTGCCACAACGTGTCTTCGTGCTCCTAGCTGGCCTCGCTATCAGACCATCCTTTCCACTTGATGAGAAACTCCTTGTAGTTTGGTACCCCTCGTCGTCTGATCACCCGGTCGGCCATTATTTCTTGAATTTCTTTGTCGAAGGAGGAGATTACTGCCGTAGGCGCTCGGTTGGAGATCCCCCTTGATGGGTCTTCTGTGTCTTCCTGGTAAGGCTTCAACATGCTTGCATGAAAGACAGGATGTATCTTCAGTTTTGGTGGCAGGTTGAGTTTATAAGTGATCTTTCCTACCTGCTTCATTACCTCAAAAGGGCCTTCGTATCTTCGAATCAAACCCTTATGCACCTTCCGAAATGTTTTGAATTGCTGGGGTAGTAGTTTCATAAGGACTAGATCTCCCTCTCTGAACTCGATATGTTTTCGTTTATTGTCTGCCCACTTGTTCATCTTCCTCGCAGCCTTGTGTAATGTTGCTCGAGCTATTTCCCGTTGCTCATTCCAAGATTTGTGAAACTTGAAGGCGGGCGGACTTTTCCCTTCGTAGTAGGTTGTAAGGGAAGGGGGAGTCATAGGTTGTTGTCCCATGACTATTTCGAAGGGACTCTTGTTAGTGGATTCATTTATTTGAAGATTGAAAGAAAACTGAGCTACATCTAGCAACTTGGCCCAATTTTGTTGATTGGCACTCACATAGTGCCGCAGATATAGCTCTAAGAGGGCATTGACCCTCTTAGTTTGTCCATCACTCTGCGGATGAAAGCTTGTGGAAAAGTTTAGATCTGACCCCAACATTTTGAATAACTCGGTCCAAAATCTTCCGGTGAAGCGAGGATCTCGATCGCTGATAATGCTTTGTGGTATCCCCCATAACTTTACCACATTGCATAGAAAGAGTCGTGCAGCTTCTTCGGCAGTACAATCGGTGGATGCAGCAATGAATGTTGCATACTTGCTAAATCTGTCCACAACAACTAAGATGCTCCCAAATCCGCCTGATTTCGGCAAGCTAGAGATGAAGTCCATAGAGACGCTCTCCCATGGTCTTTGAGGAATAGGTAGCGGTTCTAACAACCCACCTGATTGTTGAAGAACAATTTTGTCTTGTTGACATACAAGACAAGTGCGAACATATTCTTCTATCCCATCCTTCATCCCTGGCCAGTAGTAATTTGTTTTTAGTAGTGCAAGAGTTCGCTTCATACCTGGGTGTCCTGCCCATAAAGAGTCATGACATTCTTTGATCAGCTCCTTCCTTAAGTTGCCCCATCTTGGTATGTAGATGTGTTGTCTGGTGGTGTAAAGAAGATCTTCATCCATCCAAAACTTCCGGGTTTTTCCTTCCTTCACTAAGGCAATAATACTTTGGGCTTGTGGGTCGAAAGCCAAACCTTCTTTTATTTTATCTAGGAGGGAGCTGGAAACTTGTGACAGGCTTGCAAATTCAGCTTTTCGGCTCAGCGCATCTGCAACTATATTAGCTTTCCCAGGCTTATACTCCAAGACATAGTCAAATTCTGCCAGAAAATCCTGCCATCTTGCTTGCTTAGGGCTCAGCTTCATCTGTGTCTGGAAGTAACTGGTGGCAATATTTTCTGTCATAACTTGAAATTTGGAGCCGAGCAAGTAGTGTCTCCATACTCTGAGGCAATGTATGATGGCTGTCATCTCCTTCTC
>JXCR01084299.1:56684-68920 GCA_002079205.1 Phalaenopsis hybrid cultivar | reverse complement strand
AATAATAATAATAATAATAATAATAATAATAATAATAATAATAATAATAATAACAACAATAATAATACAAATACAAATAATAATAATAATGATGATGATGATATATTGATAATTATAGAAATTTTTACATTTTTAATTGAAAATTTTATAAATAATGTTATATTTTCAAGTATAGAATTCCAAAAATTATAAAAATAATAAATAAATAGTAATTTGTGTAGATAACCTAATAGACATTTGATGATTTTAGAAAATCNTTTACATTTTTAATTGAAAATTTTATAAATAATGTTATATTTTCAAGTATAGAATTCCAAAAATTATAAAAAATAATAAATAAATAGTAATTTGTGTAGAGAACCTAATAGACATTTGATGATTTTAGAAAACCGAATTTTACAAAGATGTACAAAATTCGAAGCATAACTTAATAAGATACATTTTGTTTTCATATTTATGATGCTAATAAAAATAAACAAAACATATACTTAGATTAGAATTGAGAGTGCTCTACAATATAGTGAAGACGTTTTGTGAAGTAAACATAAAACATTTATATAAATTATTCAAATACATTAATATCAATTTCAATATGTCAATTTTTTTAACAAATTAAAACTGCAAATAATTAGAGAATAAATCAAAATTAAAAGCAACTCTAAAAACTCATAGAAAATAAATAAATATAAGGTAAACATACAGTTCTTACCAAATCCCAATATTAAGTCATTACAAGTGCATCTAAATATTGTATGAGCAGTTCACACACTCAATGATGGAATTACACATAAACTGGTACTCTCATCAACCAAGCCTCTAGCCATCAAGTATTTGAGCTGCTTTTACAACTCTTCATATTAGGCTAAGTGCATCTGGTAGGCAAGTCAATTTGGGAGAATAGAAGTGACGTGGGGTAGTAGCTAAGACTAAGCTGGCCTCAGTTCGGCAAAGGGGTTAGCGGTTCATTAGGAAGGCTGAACCAGCTGGCCCTCATTAGGGCTGAGAGGGTTGCTGCCTCCTTTTCCTCCCCCTCCTAGTTATTTTAGCTTATTATAAACATGTTATTTGGTTTGAAGGATCAATTTTTTTTGTTTTGAGAATTCTGTCCAGCTTACCGTTAACGATTGTTTTCCCGTTTAGAGTTGCATTCGAAGGCGAGAAAGTACTTCGGCTGTAACTTGTCTAAGGTGATGGCCATCTCCACTAGTCCGAATGGTACTCTGGCTTTAGCTTGATCTCGCAGGGATATTTATCCTTTCAAATTCCCCTCTGCATTCTTCCCTGCACATTACCTGCGTCCAACACTGCCGCCAATCCCCTTCCCCTCTAATTGCTCCACCTGTAACCCTTCCTACAACCATCCACACGACCACAAACTTGCACTATTCCTTCCCCTCTAACAGCTTCACTCACAAATCTTTCTACAACCACCCTTAATACCGCAGATCTCCACTAGCTGGTTGTCGACCATCCCAGCCTCTCACAGCTGTCCACCGGCCATCTAGCCTCGCCATAGCTGGAGGGTTTAGTTGTGATGTATTTCCTTTTTGTTTTGAGTCTTGTTTATACCCCTTTGAATTTTAACAATAATATTTTTGTTTTGATTGTAATTTGGGATAAATCCAGTATCATTTGGCATCAGAACTAGCATAACACTAGTCCTATTCTAAGGTTTTCTAGCATCCACTCCCACCCAAGCCACCTCCACCCAAAAATTTTCTTTCCTATTCCTAAAACATAAATAAATTTTGATATAATCCTAACTTTTCCTTGCAGATTTTCAAAATCAACAAGACTAAATTAATTTTCCTATACCTTCAATTATTAACATACAACCTCCTTCACCTCCCAACCCTAAATCTTAGTCATGTCATTAAGGAGATACATGCTCAAGCCTACCCGAGAAGAGAAGTAACGAGAGATCTAACAACTTCAACGGATGCTTACGGACATAGAGAATGAAACCCAGAGGAAATTACCCTCGATTGTGACAGGAAAAGTCGAAAGAGCAAAAGAGAAGATAATTTCAGCCCCTCCCATTTGGAGGATGTTAGTGATGAAGAAAAAAAGCCATGACACTTTGGAATTCAGACTTCGGAATAAATATGAGTCTACGAAAGTTTGATGGAGGTATAGATCCCAAAGACTTCATCAAATGGACAAAGTTAGTTGAGAAAATCTGTAAGTATAAAGAGGTGCCAGAAGCTAAAAAAAGGTACAACTAGCAGGAAAACAAGCAGAGACAGAGGAAGAGAAAAAGTAGTGACAAGATTATCAAGTGGGAGAAGATGAGAAAGGCAATGCGGAGAAAATAAATACCTCCTCATTACCGACAGGATACGCTCCTGAGAATCCACCACCTACAACAAAGAGATCAATTAATGGGGTTCACAAACTAGTTTGACCAATTGCAGATGAAGTGTGAGTTGATTGAGTCAGACAAACATACGATAGCCCAATATTTGGGTGGTCTGAAACCCGCTATCAACAATGTTGTGCGTTGTAACCCTAGCCCTCAAGGTGGAGAGGTAACATAAACAGAGCTGGCAACCATCACTAGTCAGATAGCCACCTACAATTGGAGACACCGGCAAAAACACACCTCAAGGAGTTAAAAAAAACTAGTTCAGATAAAGACAGAGCCAACCTGAGTGAAATGTCGAGAAAAGTAGCACGCCTTCTATAGTTTCTGCTCGAAAGTGCTTTAGATGCCATGGATTTGGGAGCCGAGTCATGTCTTTTACCGACCAGGGCGCCATAAAGGAGGTTAGTGATGAGTATGCAGCTGTATAATAGGGCGAGGTGTTCATCTTCCACCGGATGAAAGTCAGATGCTCATAATTCGATGGGCCCTACAGACTGATGATAAGAGGGAACTGTAGTGACTCCATCATAATATATTCCACAATATCTGATCTTGATCCTTTTCTCATAGAAGTTCCATTAATCGGAATTGATTCTACTATATTTCGTTTTCCAAAATCTTGAAGTTGTTGCATGGCTATCAAGCCTTGCTCTTCTCTAGAGCACCTAGAAGTCTTAGATTATCAAAGGTATCAAGGATCGTTGGACGGAATATTTTAATTTCTTTGGAAACCGATAAAAATTCTCATCTTAACTAGCAACTAGGTGGGTATATGGCGATCTAAAGTTGTAAATTCTACTTTCTGTAAAAGTGACTTATCTTTTCTAAATTTAATGAAATTTTCTTGCATCTGCCATCTGGTTGGTTCTGTAATAGATCATAAAGTTTTCCACTGAAATTTTATTTTCATCTACTTATCCACACCATATTTCTGCCTTACATTGCAGAACAAACACAGCTGAAAAAACTTTCTTGTTTTCAGGACAAATCATGCCATCAAATTAATTTTCAGTCCTCAATGGCTAATATTTAGCTAAATTAATTCAGTTGTTGCCTCGACTAAAAATTATCCATATGCTGGAACAACATATGTTTATTTATGGCACTAATGGTATTTGTTTTGGTTTTATTCTATTGTATAAAGACTATAAGAGTTTAATAAGAGATGTTAAGCGTTGGTTCTTGTAGCCTCCTAAGCAGCTCTGCTATATGATTTTAAGGAACACGTATCATGTTGAGCTGTCTGATCTATAACGATAAAAGCTCTAGTCTATCAGACCATTCTGCCAAACTCGAATTGTCTAATAAGTTATAATATAAGTGCCATATGAGCCGGTTGTGACTTAAAAAAATATATTATCAAATTATAAGTCATTATTATCTTAGAGAGAAAAAGTCTAGAATTTATTGATCAAAAGGAAATAAATCCATAGATTTGATCGAGGAAAAATAAGATATGGTTAGAGATAAAACGGCCTGATGGTGTGTTTTAGGCCAAAGACGTTAAAAATCATTATGAATACAATAAATTTTTTTTGATAAATCATAATACTACTAATGCATAAGACCACATTATTGGGCATCATCTTACACCTGCTAACAAAGCTATAATACAAGAATTAACACACAACAAAGCTATGTGACTAGGGTTGCACTTAAGATTATGATGCAAGTTATTTTCTATTTTATCGGGTATATTGAATTCGATAAAATTTGTCATATAACAAGAAATTTTCGAAAAATTATTTTTGATATTGCATAGAAATAGTTTTGTGATTTGTAATTGTTGTTCAGTGTATGTTAATTTATCCCATAAGTTATACTACCATTAGTTGTATATATTGACATTTATAGATTTCTACAACATGCTCGATATGCATAAACGTGAGTAAGGGCTAAATTTTATGTGCATTCATGTAGAGTTATAAGAAAACTAGATGGTTCTGCACATATGAATAAGTAAATGCATAAGTGAAAGTGTAAGAGGTGAATGAAAAAATTATAAAATTTACTAAATAAAATATTGAGTTATTATTTTAAATTGTGTTATTTTATTTAAAATAGTTATTTAAATATGCTTGACATATATTTAATGTTGATATTAATTCTCATACTAACACTGTCCTTAATAGATAAAACACCTGATATGTTAACATTTACTCAAGTAGAACTTATTATTTACTATTGAGAGCCTGATCATCAGTATGCTACTATTTTAAATATATTCTTTTGACATTCATAGTGATATATCTATTTTGATGATGAAAAATTTTAACCATGATTATTGTATATCTTCTTTTTGATTGTATGGTTTGCGATATGATCAAAATAGATATTGACTATTATTTTGATTATATTAATGGATTTAATGTTTGTGAAAATAAAGATGAAAAAAAAAGTTTCTTTCAAATAGAGCTTGGAAATTAATCAATTATTGCGACCTAATTGAATATAACAATTTACATTATGTCGGGTCATAATAGATTGTGCCAAAAAAGAATGACTCCTAGCATATATGCATTGACAACAAGGTTGTGAGAAAATCACCATCAAGTATTGGTTCCCCATTCCATGACTGAATGATTTGTTAGATCTATTGGATGGAGCCCACACTTTTCGAATATTGATTTGCACATTTGTTTCACCCAGATCAGGATGAGACGAGAAGATGAGTGAAAGATAACTTTTTAAGAGTTGTGATAAATTGCACGTGAACAATCATGCTTTTGGCTTGTTCAATGCTTCGAGAAATTTCATGCAGTTGATAAATCAAGTTTTTTGAGCTTTCATCAAAAATTCGTGATAATATATTTTGATAATATCCTGGTCTAACATTACTTGGGAAAGGGTTTTGAGATGCTTCAAATAAACCAATTATATATTTATCTAAAGAAGTTTCACTTCCTAACTATAAAAACTTGCTTATTCGGATACAATGTATCATCAACCAATAATGAGATGATCTAGTCAAAATTGAGGCAATCGTTAGCTAGCACAATCCACAACCATTTTGCTCGAGTATATCAACTTCAAGGATTGACTTCATTTAACAAAAGATTATAAAAAATTAATTAAGCTTCTCAAGTCCCACAAATTCACTTGCTCAGATGAAACACATATTAGTTTTGAATTTTTAAAAAATAGGTTACACAGGAACATATCCGATCACTTCCAGATTTTAATCAAGTGTTTAAAGTTGAGTGTGATGCCTCCACTATGGAGATCAGAGCTGTGTTGAGTTAAGATGGACACCCTATTGCCTTTTTTAATGAAAAATTGAATAATTCCAAAAGAAGATATTTTATGACAAGGAGTACAATGCTATTATGAGAGTTCTTAGTCATTTGAGTTATAATCTGATGGTAAATGAGTTCACCATTTACTCATGAGAACTTGAGGGTCTTGAACACTTGGAGCAAACTGAAGGGTAGACATGCTTCCTGATTCAAGTTCATATCTTCATTCTTTTTGTGCTCAACCACAAACACAAAGCTGAGAGTCATAACAAAGATGTTGATTCCTTAAGTCACCATTATCTATTAATTTTTATTATGCAGTCTACAATAGTTGGTTTTGAAGTTTCAAAAGATCTGTATGCCAATGACGAAAACTTCAAGAGATTTGGATTCGTTGTAAGGAGAGACCTTATGAGTATCACACATTTGATGATCAACAAATCTTCCAAAATAGATTGTGCATTTATAGTTCAATCAATAAGTCTATCTTAAGTCCGACAAAATTTCAACTTGATAGCAGTGCTTTTAATGTAGCTTCTCAAGTCCGACAAATTCACTTGCTCAGGCAAAACACATATTAGTTTTGAGTTTTTAAAAAATATGTTACTCAGGACCCTGCCTTATCTCTTCCAGATTTTAGTCAAGTATTTAAAGTTGAGTGTGAAGCCTCCACTATGGGAATTGGAGCTGCATTGAGTTAAGATGGACGCCCTATTGCCTTTTTCATTGAGAAATTGGATAATTTCAGGAGAAGATACTTTATGACAAGGAGTATAATCCTATTATAGGAGCTCTTAGTAATTTGAGTTATAATCTAATGGTAAATGAGTTCACCACTTATACTGATCATGAGGTCTTAAGAGTCTTGAACACTTGAAGCAAACTGAACGGTAGACATATTGAAGCAAACTGAACGGTAGACATATTGAAGCAAACTGTACCTTCTGAGTCGAGTTCATTTCTTCATTCTTTTTTGTGTTCAAACATAAACACAAAGCTGAGGGTCACAACAAAGTTGTTGATTCCTTAAGTCACCACTATCTATTAATTTTTATTATGTAGTCTACAATAGTTGGTTTTGCAGTTTCAAAGAATTGGTATGCCATTGATGAAAATTTTCAAGAGATTTTGATTCTTTGTTAGGAGAGACCTTATGAGTATCACAGATTCAATGATCATTAGTTCTTCCAAACTAAATTGTGCATTTATAATTCAATTGGGAAGATTATCTTACAAGAGTGTCACAGCAGAGGAATGATTTGACATTTGAGCAAGAATAAGTTTCTCACCTCGGTGAGATAGATTTTCTATTGGCCCATATTGGTATGATAAGTGGAAAGACATGTTAGACATCACAGTGCTTGTTAATTAGCCAAGACCCGAGGGCAAAATATAGATCCATACACTCCCCTTCCCATTCCAAGGTCACCTTGGGTGGATGTAAGTATAGATTTTGTTATGGGTCTTCCATTGACCCAAGAGAGTAAAGATTTAGTTATGGTGGTTATAGATCACTTTTTCAAGATGACATACTTTGTACCTTACCACAAGTCGATGTACGCTTCACCCATTACACACTTATAGTTTAGAGAGAGTCCGTCTTAATGGTGCATCAAAACCATCACCTCAGACAGAGATGTAAAGTTTATGAGTGACTTCTGAAGGATTTTCTGGAGTGAGTTAGATACAAAGTTTCAGTTTAGCTCAACAGCCCACCGTCAAATAGTTGGGCAGACAAGTGGTAAATCAGAGTTGGAAAATCTCCTTAAGTATTTTGTGGTCAAAAACATCAAATAATGAGACTTAATTCTTCCTCAAGTTGAATTTTTCTTGCAGCAGGTCCTCTAATCAATTCATATGTCACGAAATCGCTAAAGATTACATACGGATAAAACCCCCTAACAATATTAGAGTCATTGGCGTTACTTCCAGCTACTAAACTTGGTAATGACGTAAAGGCTAGAGTTAGAGAGATTCACACCCTATATAAGCAAGTGTAAAAGAAAATTTCCAAACAAAACACCAAGCACCAAAAATAGACTAACAAGTCTATGAGATGCCAGATTTTTAAAATATTGTTAATCCTCAAAAGGTTGAGTCAATTATAGATTGGCCTCGACCAACTAATGCTGCAAATGTTCATTTTTTTCTTGGCTTAACTTAGATATTATACAGGTTTTGTTAAAATATTTTCCTAGATAACAATGCCATTTGTCCATATTAGCTAAGAAAACTAGATGGCTGTGTACATATTAACTCAAAAACTATCAAGTTAAGCTAAAGAGAGGCATGCGATCAAAGACTCTAGAAGTACTAATTAATTTCAGTTCAATTAACCATGCCATTAAGAAAAAAGGGCTTTCAAATATCAACAACAAATGTAAACTACGTCAGTGTTAGGGTTAAGTGGGCTAAACTGAGACTCTTAATATTATGGAACAAGCAAGAATGTCGGAATTAGATAGGGAATCTCTATTGAATAAGAGCTTCATTTCTCTTCTTTCATCTTTTTGTAAATTCTTTTTTGTCTCAGTTACGGGACAATTGATGTAGAATTGTAACTTCTGTTTGTAAGGAGATCTGTAAGCACAAGAGTTTGAATTCATAAATCATTAACTTCATCCGGAAGCCAACAGCATGAAAGTTAATAACAGCAAAAATCCCTAGAAATCATGAAGCTCACATCTAGAAGAGTTGTTGAAATGGTTACAAAAAATTAAGGGCCTATTTGGGATCTTTTTTACTTTTCACTTCTGTTTTTATTCTTTTTTTAAACATTTATTTAGCGTATATTTCGCATATTTTTAATTTTAAATTTTAAAAATAAATCAACTTGTTTTTAAAAATACTCAATAAATTTTAGGCGATATGAGTGTATTAAAAACAAATGCCAATCAACACAAACAAAATAAATAAAAAACAAAAAGTGATCCTGAAGTTTTTTTTTTTATTATTCTTATTATTATCTATTTGATTCTAAAATAGTTAATCATTTATCCTTTATGTCCTCTCATTTATATTTCAGGCTCTCATTTATATTTCAGGCTATAAAACTTCACTCGAAACTCAAATAATAAACTCTTAACTAGGTCTCCTATCTTGCATGTCAGATTTCCATGCTGCCCACATATACCGTGTTAACTTCTGACTGCGTGAATAAACCAAGATTCTTCAATATAACAAAGAACAACTGAGGGCTGTTACATGGTCTCTCTGACAGCTTACAGTTATCAAGATATCCTCATACCTCGTGCATGGAATGTCAAATTAGATACTGGAAATAACAGGTTTTCCAAAAATAAATTAACAAAATTCAAATTAAACAGTGGCCTTTGCCTCGGGAAAAATTAAAAAAAACAGTATTATCTCCAGTTATAAACAAGTAAACTTTAGCAGAAGAAAACTGGTGATAGTGTCTAAAAAAAATACCTGAAAGGACGCCATGTATAATCAAGGATTCTATTGAATGCAAATCATCAATACTTTCTTCAATTTCAGGAGTCAAAGAGCACAAACTCCTTAAGATAGTTGACTGATTATTTTCACCTGCATCTTTGCAAATTAGAGACTCCACAGAAATAGTCAATAAAAAAATAGAGATAGATATCATAATACAAACCATTCAAGGATTGGGCGGGCATTGCTAGATCCAAAATTGTTATCATATTTTGCCTAGCTTGTCCCGCTAAAAACTGTACCATCCCACCCATATCCGTTGCACCAGAAATATTCAGTGATTCTGAATTCACACCCAGTGATTCCATCCTAAAGGGAATACTAATTGAGTGTATTGAGGCAGCATAAATAGCACTACTATGAAAGAGATTCTGGTCTTCAATAAATAGCGTGGATGACAGTTTACCTTCAGAGGGAAAATCATTCATCAGAAAAAAGGAAAAGAAAGAGAAACATTAAAATGGTGGACTAAGGAATGCAAGAAATAAAGATAATTTTTTAATGGTAACTCTTTATATCAAACAAAAGGTACAAATTCTTCACTTGGAAGATGTCGGATGTGGTAAAACATATCTTTTGACTTGAAAAGGAAGAACTCAACAAAATTCTTAAAATTAACAAAATATGATGAATGCAATATCTTAGCACACCAGTTACAAGCATTGAGATGCAAAAATCACATAGCTACAACTCCCTGAGGATATCCATGCATGCAAACTTCCATGAAAATAAGTGACTAGATGCACGAACCTGTACTAGAGTCAAACTGCAGAAACAGAAGAAAATTACCCAAAATAAAATCATCACTAGTTCTATTTTCTCTCCAATACAGTTTTAGTTTTAAAAACTACAAACCAATTGCAAATCAGTAGTTTTAAGATGAACAAAATGATGCATACTTCTACTCAAAAAAGGCAATCCAACTGGTACCATCAGTTTACAACAAGAAGAAAGCCTTGAAAATGATACAGCATCATGAAGAGCCCTTGAGACAGAATCCTTTAAGCTTTTTCCTAGTTTATAAGAAGATGGACTGCGTGCAGAATAGAGCAATACGGGTGTATTTGAGTATTCATCAGCGATATCCTCCAAGAAACCAGCAGCAATGGCCGAAAAACTTCCAGTATCATCAACAATAAATTGGATGCCCTGTAAATCCAGTAACTTAAAAAGATAAGTATATTGCCAAAATAACATCATTACCTCCATCATCATAATCATCAATAGCCTCATCTTCATTATTTGGGGTTGACTTTATGAATACACATTTTTTTATTCATTGCTTTAGGGTGCTGCCTGCTATGTTAAACCAACCCTACACAAATCAATTTCAACAACCTAATCTATGTTACCCTAGGCCTAAACCTCCTTTCCAATTATCTGACATTAGTTTTCTCTAGGGGTGCGGGTGCATTTTCCAAAAGTTTATCTTTAATATATGTAACCGCAATCAATCATTTAATATAATCATTCCTCAACCATCTTAACACTCTTACTTCGGCCAAAATTAACATAGATATCAAATACTTCTATACAGTTCAACACTCCAGTCAATACAACATAATCGGCCTAATGACAGTTTAATAAAATTACTTGAAAAGCCTCCTTGACATCCTCTTATTGCATAATATTACATAAGCACTTATCCATTTTTAAACATCTAGCATTAATTCTAGCAATAAAAAAATTTTTAAGCAGCGTCATTAAAGCCAAAATTTCTAATAAACACAAGCTTTAATTTGAGCTGGATTGTAATCATTTGTGAATTCTTTGCGAAGGGAGATGAATTTATCAAACATGAACAACCATGGTTCTCACTACACGTATATGCAAGTTGGAAAGACTACTAGGTTAGTAAAAAATTAAAGGGGCATTTACGTACATACCACCCATAAGACTTGTGAGCGACCAGGAGGCATTTTTTCGCAAACATTGCAATGGAGCCATGAACTCCAGCGAGGAAAGCGGCTAAGACGGGTCTAGGAAGTCTGGTCGACCATTCCTTTACATGGATTTCCTTCTTATTTTGAGCATGGCTCACTCCTCTTTGTACTAAGACTATTTATATGTTATTGCTTGTGTTTTAGGTCAGCCTTTGGCTCAGATTTCTATTAGGATAGCCGCCGGCATCCGTTCTTCCCTTCAAGGGCCATATCCAAGGGTTGTGGGTGCTTCGACTGTATTTTTCTCCCAAAGTGGTTATTTATCCTTCATCCATCGCACCCTGCCGCTCCACTTTGTCTTTCCCTGCTCCAACCTCTTCGAGGACACTAGCTTTTGATATTTTTCACTACAGTCTTTCCATCCAGCCGTTCTTGCTTGTTGCTTGCACCCCGAACAACCGCCTCTTGTTGTTCTTGTGGCGCCTCGTTTTGTCTACCCATAGGAGAGGAATCGAAGAGTCGAACGCTCGAGAGAAACCAAAGAAGAGGAAACGACGAGTTGGACAACCATAGAGGGAGCATAGGAAGCGAGGGGAGGTCGGGAAGCCGAGGAGGTAAATTTGCCGATAAAATGTTGCAATCGGCTTACCTGGAGAGATAAACGGTGAAAAGATCACAAGCCAGGCTTTCTACATGCGATAGGCGTGCTCAACATAAAGAATATCGGGCAATTTGAGGCTTGGATGATTCGGCTAACAGAAGGGAGGTGAAGGCGTGAGGATTCCCTGAGTAGGAAGAGTCGACAAAGAAGTAGGAATTGACATCAAGGCCGCAGGGAGCCGAACGTGGACAAAGGAGTGAATCGCATCTGCACGTGTTTAGAGCTTGACCAAGAAGGCTTGACCAGAAGAATTTATAATGGTGAGTTTATTAATTATAATATTTAATAAGAATTTTATACATGTAATACAAACGTTGCGTACCTCGATCTGTTGGTTCACATCCACGGTATAAAAACCGCAAGTCGAGGCTACGAATCCCCTCTGACACATTTGGCCTTAAGGAGATGGTACTCAAATTGTTAGNCTTTCCCCTTTAAACCCTAGCCGTCTCCCCTGCGCTCGAGCCCTGTCTCCCGCAGCTCTCCCGTTCGAGCGTTTGGCCCTTCCCCTTTCTCGGTCTCGAGCCGTGCGAGCTCTTCCTCCTCCACGCGAGGGAAGCGTTGACCTCGTTCGTCCTTCCCTGTTCTTCTTCTGCCCGCGGCCTTCCTTCCCGATGCCGCGCCAGTCCCTCGAG
>JXCR01084287.1:24153-65353 GCA_002079205.1 Phalaenopsis hybrid cultivar | reverse complement strand
AAAACAGAAAACAAGATGAACGGTAAGAAAAGTAGGGAGAGGACCTAGAAATAATAGCAATAGAGAAGGATAAAGGATATCAAAAGCAACACAGGAATAAAATTCTTGACGAAACCAAA
This sequence comes from Phalaenopsis hybrid cultivar, assembly GCA_002079205.1. NCBI lineage: Eukaryota > Viridiplantae > Streptophyta > Magnoliopsida > Asparagales > Orchidaceae > Phalaenopsis > Phalaenopsis hybrid cultivar. Next base: position 65,234 of record JXCR01084287.1, on the reverse strand, counting down.
AATTCGGGGGAAACAAAAAAAAAAAGATTCAAAAAAAAAAAAAAAGCAAGCGTAGCAATATTTTGGTGGAAAAAATAATTAGTAAAATGTAGCAAAAGCTGATAATGATTTTACAAAACACGTCTTAAATGGACTTTCATGGTTGAGTTGAAGCCATACAGTTNAAAGAATTTAAAATAAAAGATAGCATATTTTGATGACAAAAATGCAAAGAATAAACATTGCAAAAAAAAAAAAATACAAATANAGAGCAAGATTTAATCAAGCCACCATCATGCAAAGAGAAATTTTTATTTTTAAAAAAAATGATGGCATGCCATAAAGAATATAAAAGAAAAGATAGCATATTTTGATGACAAAAATGCAAAGAATAAACATCGCNTGAGCAAGATTTAATCAAGCCACCATCATGCAAAGAGAAATTTTTATTTTTAAAAAAAATGATGGCATGCCACAAAGAATTTAAAATAAAAGATAGCATATTTTGATGACAAAAATGCAAAGAATAAACATCGCAAAAAAAAAATACAAATCATGCATGCATTTATTAACCAAATGTGTGGAGCATTGCACAGATGGAAAAGTCCAAACATAGAAAATCTGCAGAGCAAAGAAAACGCTGAATCTAAGAAATAATCTAGTTCGCAAAGAGAGATGTCTAACTCCTAAAAAAGAGTAATTTGCAATCCTATACCATCCTCAGGCTGTGAATTCCTCAAAAGCATAATTCAATACAAAAAAAATAATAATAATTTGAAGTTGATCATCACCTGATACTAGGAATTAATTTGCTCAACCAACAATTCATATGGAGAAATTAAAGAACAAAACAAAAGCAAAAGTCTATGAGAATGAAAGCTAAAATTATAGATAATGAAATGAAATGCTTAGGATTGATGCAGGCAAATCACTCTCTTAAGCTAAAGAAGTGAACATATGACATAAAAAAGTTTGAGAATGCAATCTAGTGCTTCTCTATTAAAAAACTGTATATCAAGGTTTTTATGGGTATAGAAAATTTTGAAGGAAAGCAATATACTATAAGGGATTTGAGCAGCTTCTTCACTTCAAACTGCTGTCACAATACTATTTGACTACTATTTTATTATTGCTTTTCAAAAATTTTAGTGAGAAATATCTTTGCACAACAAATTTGATAGAGGATAGTAAAGCTTATTATACCCTGGCAGCGTCAAAAAAGCTAATTTTCTCACAACTATATAGCTACCATATAATAAACAGTTACAAAAGCCCCAAATAGACCATGTTTACCTCCATGAGTGGCTTCATGATCATCGGCAACACACTTGTAGAGTAGCTAGTTCATCTTAGCATTAGTTGGAACATTATTTCAATAATACCGCAGAGTAATATCAAAGGAAGTCTAAAGCTGTAAGAATTCTTCCAGAAAATTTCAAAGAAAGTTAAAAGCTGTAAGAATTCTTCCTGAAACACAAGCAACATTGGCGGAAATTTCATAAAAACTCAACTAGGCCCATCAATTATACAACTTAGGCTCAGTTTGGGGCAGTGTTTGAAGCCGTGGAAATGCGTCATTTGGGGCGGCGGTTCTCAGGCGTCATGTGGCGTTTTTAGTAAAAGATATGTATACTAGAGCTGTTACTTGTGTTCGAACAGAAGGGGTATTGACCAAATATTTTCCTATTTCTGTTGGATTATATTAGGGATCGGCTTTAAACCTATATCTTTTTGCTTTAGTTATGAATGATCTTACTAGACATTTACATAAGGGCGTACCTTGGTGAATGCTTTTTGTTGATGATATCTTTCTCGTGGATAAAACAAGAGAGAAAGCCAGGAAAAACTTGAATTATGGAGATTTACATTGGAGTCTAAAGGCCTTCATTTGAGTAGAACTAAAACTGAATCCATGGAATGTAATTTTAGTAGTTGTAGCTTTAGTAACAGAATTGTAAATACGGGTGATCAAATTATTAAAAGGTATGAAAGCTTTAGATATCTCAGGTCTATTGTTCAATATGATAGTGATATAGATGGGGATGTTATTAGAAGAATTCAAGTTGGTTGGTTTATGGAGGAATGCCTCAGACCTATTGTGTGATAGAAAAGTACCGCTCAGACTGAAAGGAAAATTTTATAACATGATGATGAGACCTGCAATGCTCTATGGTGTTGAATGTTGGCCTTTAAAGGAGAAGCATAAATCTAATTTAAGTGTTGCCGAGATGAGAATGATTAGGTGGATGAGTGGCTTTACACTTAGAGACAAAATGCTAGTGTTGCCGAGATGAGAATGATTAGGTGGATGAGTGGATTTACACTTAGAGACAAAATGCGACAAGATGAGAATGATTAGGTGGATGAGTGGCTTTACACTTAGAGACAAAATGCGAAATGAATATATTTGTCATAGGATTGATGTAGCTCCAGTGACAAACAAAATTAGAGAGAGTCGTCTTAGATGGTTTGGTTGCATTAAACGTCAACCATCTGATGATCCGATTAAGAGAGTAGATGTTTTAGATTCGACTTATGTTAAAAAAGTCAGAGGTAGACCTAGAAAGACTTGGGCATATTGTATAAGAATGATCTTAATTTATTATAATTAAATAAAAATATGACACTTGACGTAATGGAGAAAAGGATTCATGTAGTCGACCCCACTTAGTGGGATAAAGGTTTTGTTGTAATTGTTGTTGCAAAACAAGCAAATGAATAATTTAAGTCAAGAACACGATATAAATCACTCAAAAATGAAGAAAATGTCTACACCAATGCAAGAAGCATGCCTTGAAAATTAACATCCTTGTTTTCAAGGCACTCTAATGGCCCAATTAGGAGAGTAGATGTTTTAGATTTGAGCTGTGTTAAGAAAGATAGAGGTAGACCTAAAAAGTCTTCTTAGTTTCTTAGCATTAAATGAAAATATGATTAGTCAAACCCACATAATGGTATAAAGGCTTATTGTTGTTGTTTTTGTCTTCAAGGCACTCTAAGCATACATGGAAATTTTGATGTTCCATTTCAATATTTGATGATCAGCAATTTAGTGAGCCTCAAGAGTCCCTAATTATAAGCTTCAAAGGGCACAACATAAAAAACAATACAAAATCTATTAAAATCTACTCAAAACAAGAAGTTTATTTCACCCCTTTTGAACTTCAATAGAAAATCTTTCATAAAAACCAATTCTAGAATTGTTTGATGGATCCCAAAAAACAAAATAGCATTTCAAGCAAAACATAGAGCTAGCAAGGAAAAACGCTCAGAATTTGCACATGAAGCATTTAGTGCAAAACAAAGAAGCAGTAAGAAGGCATGTGAATAGCATTAGAATTATAAACGTGAAGCAAAAGGTGCTAGCGGTATTATAAAACGAAAACAGAAAACAAGATGAACGGTGAGAAAAGTAGGGAGAGGACCTAGAAATAATAGCAATAGAGAAGGATAAAGGATATCAAAAGCAACACAGGAATAAAATTGTTGACAGAAACCAAAAATTTGGGGGAAACAAGAAAAATGATTCAAAAAAAAAGCAATTGTAGCAATATTTGGTGGAAAAAATAATCAGTAAAATGTAGCAAAAGCTGATAATGATTTTACAAAACATGTCTTAAATGGATTTTCATGGTTGAGTTGAAGCCATACAGTAATGTGTTTAAACCAAAAAACAATATTCAAAACAACAAAAGAACATGTCCTTTACAAAGAAGCCGACATCCTAAGCATGTTTCTATAACTGAAACGAACTACAAAAGAAAAATTATCAATAAATACATAACAATTGCATTCTATATAAACACGAACATCCATAACTGAATCATTTGCCTGGCTTGAAAGAATTCAAGTTCTATGAATTTGTTACGCCAAATTTATCATGTAAATATAAACTATTGTTTGCAAATTAATACATGAAGAAGGCTATCATGCAATAGACAAAAAATACATTATATCCAATATCAATAGTAGTCAAAATTCGATATATGTAAGTTAGCTTCCAGAACAAAACAAGGATATTCATTTGAGGTGTTAAATGTGAATTTGAAAGGAGATAAATGGGAGAATAGACCACAATATTGGCAATAGGTTCACAAAATAAAGTCCAATAAGATTCATTTAAGATAGAACTGATACAAATACTTCCCCAGAATTCCAATATGAAAGTCTTAGTCTCAATAAGCTGCAAAACTTTATATTGCTCATCCTTTCTTGTTGTTAATTTATTAAAAGCTCATGTTGTAAACCAATTTTAGATTTAAATGCACTATTACATTATCATTTTATTCGAATTCCACGTGTACCATGTTTACTCTACAACTAACTTATAATTGTTAGTTTTGTGTGAATCCCTCCATGCAAATTAAACAATAATAAAAATGCTAAAAAGCAAATTTGTGGCCTATATAATTAATAACTTAGTCAATTCAGGGAATAAAAAACATGCAAACCACACATATTATGCATTAATAAACGAATCACATCTCTAAATTCAGCTAACCCGAATGATTTACATACTAGAGGTGAAGATTTATGTGCATCAAAATCAAATCTCATTTTATGGTTTTCATTATTAGGAATTTTTATTGAAATGTTGATACCACTTTACTTTCTCCCTAAATCTCTTTTTATTAATCTGAATGTAAAAAAATCAAGAACAAAAAATAAATCAATTTCAATTTGAATGACAATGCTAATTTCATTAGAACTCTTATCAATGGTTATATCAGCTCACACAATTTATTTATTATCTTCAATGCACTTATGCACATAATTTGTTTACTTTTCCTTTCAAGTTTCATTTAATCTTTACAGGTATTTCAATTATATGTGTGAAATCAATAATAGATTGATCATAGGATCACTCAATATTCAAAGAACTGGATAATACCTCACTTGAGATTTGTATATATTGTGGCTGAAAACGACCCTAGTTTCTTTGCCTATGATCTTTAACAGAACACATCAAGATAACAAAGTAGTCTCAGGACAAACTATGTTCAACGATGAAATCTATAAACCAATCAAAATATGCAACCACGTAAGAATTATTGCCTGAAACCCTTGATATGATGTTCAATTGATCCCAATATTTTCTACATGACATGAACTGTTCTTTGAATCTATATCTAATATCAGCCCACGTTGTTTCACTAATTATGTTTGCTTCCCAACCAAGTTCGTCAAGATTCGTAACAATAATTTCAGAATTTTCATAAGTAAATCAATGATATTATTAAAAATTAAACATATTTTACAATTTTTTATTCATTCTAAAGATATCTGAAAGTTATGCCTCCCATCAAATGTAGGTCAACAATATCATTTTTTGTTTCGAAACACCTTGATTGTGCTCTATATAAATCTTTTATTTTACCAACGCAAGCATCATGCACTGCTTTAGTCAACATGATGTTTGCAACTTAAGGCTCTGATACCAATTTGAAATAGAACAAGGGCAAAATTTTTAATGCAAATTAGAATGAGATGCAGAATGAATTACAAAGAAATAAGTATTTCACAAATTAAATCAAGAGTTTCCTTTTTAGGAAAAAAACAAAAAAATTTTGCTCATTTCAAATTATTAATAATCTCACAGTAATTAAAATTCCACAGAAAAAAACAACAAAAATAATAAAATTCTGCAATTAGTCACGCTCATGTTTTAAAAAGAAACACTGCATAATCTTAATAATATCCAATCACATGCAAAACCAATGACTAAATAATTCAAAGAGATGAACACAAATGGAAATCTGACAAAAGATAAAAACAAGGTCTCTCGGATGCAGCACCGGTACAGGAAGCAAATGGAGAATAATGAGGACTTTATATGGTTTTTTTGTTAAAATTGTAATTTTGTAGAACACTGTTTTCACGTTATGGATTTATATATGAAAAGATTTGATGATTTAAATCTCACGTGAATTTAATCCTTAAAATCTTGGGGAAAATTTATAAAAGATTGTGATAGAAGAAATTAATTGCATAATTAATAATTAATTAAATTTGTTATCATATTTTTTTGAAATTGTAAGGCATTAAGACGGCNAATATCAGTATTTCCTTTACTTTTATTGCCTATTTTATGTTCTTCCCTATTGAAAGGGATTCCTATTTTATTTTTTTCAATTATTTTATATATTTGTTGAGTAGTGTAATGTTCGAGACAGAATGAATAAAATTATTTATAGTTTCCTTATGGAATCAAAGCCGTAACTCTAAAATTCTCTTTCATTCTCGTTCAGTCGCAGTTGTTGCTCATCTTCGAGGTCATCTTAGCTATGAGTTCTCCTGTCAGAGAAAAGATACTCTCACTTCCCTGAACATACTCCTCGTCTCCTTGCCGACTCGAAGAACCACTCAAACAAGTCGCAGAATTTAATGAATGTCCCGTGCAAACTCAACGACCCACGACAACAGATCGCATAACTCCATGAAGACCTTTGCGTCTTGTGCCTACAAGAAAACTTTGCTCCAATGAGTCAAAGAACTCAATGAAGACCTTTGTGTCTCGTGTCTGGGCTTCTTCTATGTCTCGACAACTACTCAAGTGAAATCTTTAACAACTATTGGAGAATGCTCAGTCCAACTTCTCTATTTTGTTTCCCTGCTCGTTGGCTAAATCGGCTCCTCTAGTCGCAGGCTTGAAGAAGGCCCGATCACAGAGATCATGTGGGAACCAAGAGTAAGGCATCTCCATCTGGTTTGGTCATCCAGTCAAAAATCAAACTAAAGGTCCTCTTGCTTTAATCAAAGCAACAGAATTCCAAGAATCATACTTCACAATCAAATCATGGTAAAAAACGGCATGACCTCATAATCTTCTTCCTTGATAGTCACTTCAAGAACCGAGTCTACATCTGCAACTGCTATTGTGCCTGATAACCCCTCTAATTTAGTCACAAACCATAAACTACATGGCCACAATTTTCTTCAATGATCTCAATTCGTCTTCATGCACATCCATGACAAATGGAATGATGGATATTTCACAGGTAAAATTTTGGCAGAAACATATTCCAAATATCAGACATGAAAATTTAATGATCATATTATCATGTAAGGGTTAATACATTCCATGATCACGAAACTTAGAGAAAATTTTCTTCTCTATAGGGCAGCCGACGAGTATGAGAGGTTGCATGTAAAATATATTCTAGCATTATTCGAGATCAACACCAGACTACATGATCTACAACAAGGAGAACTGAGTGGTAACTCACATGTTGGTTGTAATGTATAAGGTTCGCCCTTGGAAATGTCCTGATGAATCTGCCTTTTACAAAAGGATTATTGAACAAAAAAGTCCATTAAATTCCTCCTTGTCCTCAAAAAAGATCTTGATGAAGTCAGGAGAGAATTATGGGAATCAAACCCATCCCTACTATTCAGGAGGCCTTTGCAAAAGTTCAAAGGAACAAGAGCAAAAGGAAGTTGATAATGATAGACAACCACATCACACAATCTGTTAAAGCATCAATCTTATACACTCAAAATTCTTCTCAAAATAACAAGTCCAAGCAATGGCGTTAATGGTGTAACCATTGTAAAAAACTTGAACATGTGAAAGAAAAGTGATGGAAATTACATTGCAAACCTACATATTGGAATCCATCTAATAAAAAATATGATAGGGAGAACCGATCAATTGTTTTCACAACTAACAACAATTCAAAATTCAACTCATTCACCAGGGAGCAAATGGAGGCATTGCAGAAAATGTTTAATTCGAGTTCCGGATAAGTATCACAATCCTCTACCGAGCAGCCTACTAGCAGGATGGAACAACTAGATATCATCTCTTTTTATCTAACAATGGAAGATCTCTACTTTGGATGATAGATTCGGGTGTTTTTGACCCCCATGACTAGGATGTTCACGCTTTCATCAACTATCAAGAAATCAACACCTCCAAATTTGTTAGATTTGTCGATGGATCTCACTCTAGAATTATTGGGAAAAGAGGAGTGAAAATCTCTAAAAGTATTTATCTTTTTTCTGTCATGTGTTCCCGACTAGATTGTAAATTACTTTCAATAGCAATCTTACTAATGACATGAATTATATTATTGAATTTCATTCTAATTAAAAATTTCCGACAATAAATTCAAGGAAAGTGATTGGCAGTATTGAATTGCATCAAGATTTACACATACTCAAGATAAGCTATTCTCTTAACAAAACTGTTCTTCACCATCCTCTTCTCATATTCCTAAATATGTTGAGTCATGTTTTATCATGTCATTGTTTTCTTAGTCATCTCAATTTTCATTGTGTTGCAAAGTTGTAACATCATCTCCTTATTAATCAAATGTTAAAATTTTATTAGTGTGAAACCTATCAATTGACTATGCATACTCCTCACGTATAACATTTGTCTGCGTACAAACTCTCACATCATTTCTCTATCATCGAAAATGACATTCAGAGCCATCAAAATTAAAAACCAACGATGGAGTCAGATGGTTTGTCTCTTCATTAAAGTTAGCACTAGAACCAGTTGAATATTCCTCATGAAGCAAAAATTTGAAACTACACAAATTTATTAGTCCTTTCACGACATGATTTATAATTAGTTTCAATGCAAAATTCATATTTTTAAAACTAATAAAGAAAAGGAATACTACAACTCGATCCTTGGATCCTACTTTGCAAAGAATAGGATTATCCATGTGTGCTCCTGTGTTGAGACTCCACATTAAAATGGGATAGCAGAAAGGAAAAATATATATCTCCTTAAGGTATCTAGATTTATAATGCTTTCTCATAAAGCCCCAAAAGTCTTATACGGAGATGCATTGCTCACAGTCACCTACCTTGTTAAAAGAATGTCCAGCAGAGTCTTCAAATTCAAAGCTTCTCTCCATTTTTCAATGGGAACATTCCCTCATAATAGAGCCTTCTCATCAAATTTTGCTCTTAATATTTGGTCATCTCTTTCATTCATATTCACCAACCTAACCACAAAGCTTGACTCAAAATACATTAAATTTATCTTCCTTGGTTATGCTTCTAACATAAAGAGGTGTAAATGCAATTCTCCCATACTAAGTGTTGATATGCATTTAATGAGAAATCGAGCATGGGAAATTATTCTCCCCTAATTATCCACTATTGTGTTCTTTTTTTTTTTTCATTATCATGATGATTTGAATTTCCATCCAATTGTATTAGGGTTAGTCTGAGTTATATTTATTAGTTATTTGCTTGATAAGAAAATTAAAGAGTTTTTTCCTCTAAGAAAGTTCCTCCTAAATTCAACACTAAGAAATATTATAGCTACAAAGATTTTACATTCTTTGAAAAACAATCCTACTACCCAAAATCTAAAATTCAGCGGGGGAGTTTGGGTGAATAACATATTTGGGACAATACTTTAGATACACACACTGAACTAGAGTCGCCACAACTTATTCTACTTCTCTCTAATCATCATGTTTCCTAAGTTCCACCACATGAGGTTATCCAACCTAAAATTAAAAACAAAAAAATGACAAGGAACGTTGTTTGTGCACTAGAAGAAAGAAATTCACCATGACAAAGATAATGTGCAACCGTTGCACTACTTACAAACAAACCTAAATTCACAAATCCATGAAATTCCAAGAGAGGTGAAATCTAACAGAGAAGCCAGAAAAAGTTGCAAAAATTATCCTATCCAAGAGTATGTTGCCTATGAGAATCCTAATCATATAAAGCTTTTGTATATAATCCTGATAGCGTGCAGATACCCAAATCTATTCATGAAGCACTTTAAAATTTAGAATAAAAAAAGGTAATTGAAGAGACCCAGGCACTTGATAAAAATGACAATTGAACCTTTATAAAGCTTCCCGCCATATATAAGGCCAATTTGGTGCAAATGGGTATTCAATATTAAGTACAAAGCAGATGAGAGCATTGAGAGGCTCAAGGCTAGGTTGGTAGCCAAAAATTTCACCCAATCTTATCGAATGGCTAAGCTAAATACTGTAAAATTCCTTTCTTTGGCAATGAACAAAGAGTAGAAGTTGAGTCAACTTCATATCAATATTGTTTTTTTTTTTTTAACAAAGACCGTGAGAAGGAAGTGTATATGGAGATCCCACAAGGGTTGAAAAATAGCTCACATAAATATATGATTTGTAAACTAAAAAAAGTCAATATATGGGCTCAAACAATCTCCACGAGCTTGGTTTGACAAGTTTGCCAAGACTATAAAATTTAATAGGTACATCTAATGTCAAAGTGATCATACACTGTACATAAAGCATACACAAGAAGGTAAGAAAGTTATATTAATTATCTATATGGATGATATGATCATGAGAGGTGATAATAAAAAAGTAATTAAGATCATTAAATAGATTCTTGCCACTGAATTTGAAATCAAGGATCTAGGAGCTATGAGATACATTTTGGGTATGGAAATGGTAAACTCCGAGTAAGGAATTGTGATATCTAAGAGAAAGTGCAAATTAGGCCTCTATTAAAAAAGACAAGAATGTTAGATATAAACTTGTTGAGACTCCTACGGATTTCAACAAAAGGTTTAAATTTGAGAGAAAAGATACATGTGAAAAAAGGTAGATACTAAAGATTGGTGGGAAAGCTTATCTATCTATCACACACTATACATAATATCTTTTTCTCTATCAGCATTGCGAGTCGATATACGAAAACTCCAGATGAAGAACAATCGGAGATAATTTACAGAATATAGAGGTTTCATAAGAAGACCTTAACAGAGAATTATTGTTTAAGAAGTCAAACAACTAGGAACTAAAAGTTTAAACTATGGTTAGTTGGGCAGAAGAACTCACGAGCAAAAGATCCACATCTGGAAATTGTTATGGGAAAATCTTATCATAAGGATGAGCAAGAAACAAGCAGTGGTCTCAAGAAGCAGCGTAGAATTTGAGTATCGGGCACTTGCTTTGGAAATTTGTGAAAAAATGTGGATTCAAAGGTTATTCAATGGTTAAAGATGCTCCATGGTCAAACCCATCAAGATGTTTTGTTACAACCAAGCAGTCATTAATATTGCAAAAAACTTTGTGCATCATGACAGGACCAAACACATTGAGATTGATAATTATTTTATCTGTGCATCATGACAGGACCAAACACATTGAGATTGATAATTATTTTATCTCTAAAAAAGTCAATGGTGGTATTAACACTTAGCATACATTTCAATTCATCTTCAAGTCACTGATGCCTCCACTAAATCTCTGCCTCCAGAGCAGCTTCACCGATTTGATTACCAAACTGGGTCTTTACAACAACGATAACCCAGCTTGAGGGGTAGTGTGGAATTCCTTATCAGTAAAAAATATGCATCAGGAAATTTATTTTATTATCTCAGAAAATACTCTAATAATTGTGTTTCATTTATTTGTATTTCCTATTTTATGTTTTTTCCTATTTAGAGGGATTCCTATTTTATTTTTTGTTAGTTATGCTATATATATGTAGTGTAGTGTAATGTTTGAAACAATATGAATAAAATTATTTCTAGTTTCTACAATAGAGGTTATTGAATGTTCAAAAAAATTGAAGCATTTTCCTAAAACTTGGGAGGTTGCAGCCAACCAAGGAGTTGGACATGTGGTGATCATTCAGACTGCTATTAGTTTGGTAAGTGATGAATTATTTTATCCCTGCACTTTTTTCTCTTTTCTTCTTTTTTTTTTAGTTATTGTGAGTTGCATTCTCCATCTACCATGGCCTTTTAACTCCATAACGTCCCCCCCATAATTTTCTCCCACCAAAACCCTAACCAAATACCATTCAAAAATGACCGACCTATGCTTGGGCAGTTCAAACCAAGTATTCATCCCTTAGCCTGTTAATCAATCTAAACCCTTAGAAATTTGGTGAAAAGCTCCAAAATTAATCTAGTCACACTTTTCTATATTTAACAAAAGATTTCCAATTTTTTCTTAGGCCCTATTCACTAGGGCCAAATATCCAAATAAAGCTTATTGCATATTAGCTCTAACAAGCAGAGTTAACAACAAAAGAAGCCTTTATAAGAAAACAATGAAAAGTAAGTGCCTTCCACCAAACCTAAGGATGATTTTCAACATGTAAGTACAACTTAAGAGAATTAGGTTATGCCATTGCAAACACAATTGAAAGTCTTGTGCACTGGCATGAATAATGAGTGTGCCATAGAAAAATGTAATATAAACTAAATCTTTATCAAGACTAAAATAGCCTGAGCGATCAATGCGTGCTACAAAACGTTGGTCAAGCTAACCCAGATTTTAATAAAGAGCAACCGACACTTCATTTTATCAGGTGCACTTGTCTGATGTTTCAAGTCATATNAACTTAAGAGAATTAGGTTATGCCATTGCAAACACAATTGAAAGTCTTGTACACTGGCATGAATAATGAGTGCCATACNAACTTAAGAGAATTAGGTTATGCCATTGCAAACACAATTGAAAGTCTTGTACACTGGCATGAATAATGAGTGTGCCATAGAAAAATGTAATATAAACTAAATCTTTATTAAGACTAAAATAGCCTGAGCGATCATTGTGTGCTGCAAACGTTGGTCAAGCTAACCCAGATTTTAATAAAGAGCAACCGACACTTCATTTTATCAGGTGCACTTGTTTGATGGCCTTTTCAAGTCATACAAACCTAAGGATTATTTTATCATCAAATGACATGAAAGTTCCATACAAGCCATCGTGTTAGCAGCTGTATGATAACAGTAAAAACGAAAACATTAATTAAAAGGAGAATATAGAGTTACACCAAANTTCCATACAAGCCATCGTGTTAGCAGCTGTATGATAATAGTAAAAACGAAAACATTAATTAAAAGGAGAATATAGAGTTACACCAAATTCGGCTTGCTGAAGAATATAAAGCATGGATAAAATGAACTCTTCTTACCGCAAATCTTAAANTTCCATACAAGCCATCGTGTTAGCAGCTGTATGATAATAGTAAAAACGAAAACATTAATTAAAAGGAGAATACAGAGTTACACCAAATCAGCTTGCTGAAGAATATAAAGCATGGATAAAATGAATTCTTCTTACCGCAAATCTTAAGAGAAGACATGACTTGCCAACCCCCGAATCTCCAATAAGCAAAAGCTTGAAAAGATAGTCACTGCAAAAAGCAGAAACTCATCAAATTTTAAAACTAACCTAAAGAGCAAACTTTTGCACCAACTGTCATTTGCATGGCGTCACTCATTTTGTTTCATGGAATCAAGCATAAGAAACTGAATCGTGTTAACTATGGCCCTAATTTCATATAAATTTAAAATCCAAAAGTAACTTCACCACATAAAACATCAATGAAGCCAATGCCAGCAAATGGATTTAAAACTTTTATGATGCAAGATGGAACCCGAATTGCTTGTTTTAGATCAAGGTACTCAGCATTTTGACCATATTGGCAGCTGAGCCAAGTGCCCGCTAAATATTTTTAAAATTAAAACAACGGATACTCTTCCTTAAGTGTAACACATATCAAAATGATTTTCATGACTGAAATATAATAATAATAAACAATGTAAGCAAATTCCAGAGAACCTCAAAAAATGACAGTTGTGAAGCCAACTAAAGCAATATGAGTGTAATAGTTTAAATGAAATAGGTAAAATAAGAGAAAATAGAGACAGATTAAGCCAAATTTTCTTAAGTCAGAATATCAAAATCATTGGATCAATGATCAAAACCCCTAGGAGCTTTGAAAAAAAGATGCAGCACCTTTAGAAAAACCAATCTAATTGAACGTAGTGTCTCAAAGTATCTCCATATCAGGAGTCAAAACCAATACATTAAAAAACAATAATATGCCAAAAAGGCAAACCTCTTCGATAAGAATTTAGTAAACTTAGAAGTAGAAAGGATAAACTGAAAATCACGAATAAATTCGGTAAACTAATAAAGGAAATAAAAGAGTAGACAATTGTTGGACATAACAATCAAATTAGCAAAATATTGTTGTTATTTTCTTGAGTAATTTTCTGGTTTTATGATTTCACTCGTCTTAGATTTATTTATTTAGATATGCATTTGATGATAAGGCGTATAAGACTGCGATGTTTCTCAATTAAATGGGGTTTCCTTGATATAGTTTAATTTATGTTGGTTGGAATGGTGATCAAGTAATTTATTGTATTCAAGAGTTTAAGTATTTTATTGGTTCAAGGTCATGGAGCCTTTATTCATGGGAACAGGGGCCATTTGATCATTTGCTACCATGCATGTGAATCTAGTTATTTTTCTCTGACGCTATTCCTATTAGTTAGCAACTGCCAGTTCATTCATGTTTAACCAACTATATTCTACTGCAGTTGATAGTTGATACCATCTTCTATTAGCCATACTTATCCCCTAAACAATATGCTTATCTCGATCTAGTCAACCACCGGATTGTAGCATCGTACATTAATCTTGTAGCAGCACATCCATGTTTCTATGCACATTGTGAACAGCACACCATCTTCCACAGATTTCTTGTGGATAGTGAATGCGTCTTATACACATTGGACCTGAGAATTGATATGAAGTTCATTAGCTTTTTAATTTGAATAGTGCCTAAGCAGTTCAAGGCCACATCTGCCAACTTAGGAGCAATAAATTTGAAGTATATACAACAAGAAGCCTTTATCCCAGTAGGTGAGGTCGGATACATGAATCCTTTTTCTTCATTGCAACCTATTTAGTGTTATATTTTCATTTAATTCTAATAGATTACGATCATTTTGCTACAATATGCCCAAGTCTTTTTATGTCTACCTACGCCTTTCTTAACATAAGTCGAATCTAAAACATCTACTATCCTAATCGGATCATCATATGGTCAACATTTAACTTGACCAAACCATCTAAGAAGACTCTCTAATCTTGTCCGCCACTAGAGCTACACCAACCCTATCACATATATATTCATACGGCATTTTGTCTTTAAGTGTCAAGCTACTCATACACCTAAGCATTCTCATCTCAGCAACGCTTAACTTTGTTTTATGCTTCTCTTTTAAAAGCCAACATTCTGTATCATAGAGCATTGCAGGTCTCACCACCACCACCTTATAAAATTTTCCTTTTAAGTTTTACTGGTACTATTTTTATCACATGATAGGCCTGATGTATTCCTCCACTTCAACCAACCAGCTTGAATTATATTAATAACAATCCCAACTATATCACCATCATTTCGAGCAACAAACTCGAGATATCTCAAACATTCACAACTTTTAATGATTTGATCATCCATTTTTACAAGTCCACCACTACAGCTAAAACTACTAAAATTACATTTCATGCATTCGGTTTTAGATCTACTTAAACGAAGGCCTTTAGACTCCAATGTAGACCTCCATAATTCAAGTTATTTTTAAACTTTTTATCTAGTCTTATCCACAAGAAGGAAATTATCAGCAAAAAGCATACAACATGGTACATCCTCCTGTAAATGTCTAGTAAGAGCATCTATAACTAAAGCAAAAATATGGGCTTAAACTGAATTCTTGATGTAATCCAACTAAAATAGGAAAATACATGGTCAATCCTCCTTTTGTTCAAACAGAAGTGACAGCTCTAATGTACATATCTTTAATGACTCGAATATGAGTCAAATCAACACATTTCTTCTCTAGAACTCTCTAAAGGACTTCTCTTGGAACCTTATCATAAACTTTTTATAAATCAATAAACAGCATATGTAGATCATCCTTATTCTCTGCACTTCTTCATCATAAATGTATAATTTCCATAGACATTGTATAAATCCAAACTGATAATGAGAAATCTTTGTATCACTTCTTAAACTATGTTCAGGTACCCTCCCATAATTTTCAAGTATAACACATCAACCTAATTCCTCTAATTTGCATACTCTTGTGCATCCCTTTATTTTTAAAAATGGTGACCAAAAATACTATTCCTCCACTACTTAGGCATTTTTTAGTTTT
The DNA here is from genome assembly GCA_002079205.1 of Phalaenopsis hybrid cultivar. NCBI lineage: Eukaryota > Viridiplantae > Streptophyta > Magnoliopsida > Asparagales > Orchidaceae > Phalaenopsis > Phalaenopsis hybrid cultivar. The sequence continues at coordinate 49,318 of JXCR01084287.1, read as the reverse complement.
AAAATATTATTGAAGAGTTTAGTAAGAAATTCTCAAATCTCCTAAATATTTCCACACTTCAATTGAGATATCATCAGGTCCTACTAATTTTTCATCCTTAATTTTATTTAGTCTCTTCAACTTCTTTTTTACTAATGTGACGGTAAAAATAAAACATTTTATTATTATTAATGATCTAAAGGTCACTAAGGTCAATCGTATTTTCATAAACTTCATTAAAAAATTTATCAAATTAGTTCATCCACCTATGTTGAATATCTCCATCTAAGAAAAACAATTTTTTATTTTCATTTTTAATACACTTTACTTAAATTAATTTTTAATGTTTCTTTTCTCTTTCTTGGACTAGTTTATACATATATTTTTCTTTAGTATATAATTTAATATAAAAACAGAATTTTCAGCGTCACAAATTAACCTCTAAGGCTCTCTACCAAACATCTTATGTTTTTCTCAATTCTTCAAGTTTTTACATTTAAACCAATTTTTACAAAAATTTTTATATTTTAACTTTCATTGCACATTATTATTCCACCACCAACTATTTTTATTCATAAAAAATTTTCCTTTTGATTCTGCAAGTACATCTTTTGTCACTTATTTAATAATGTTTGTTACTATATGCCACGTAGAATTAATTTCTTCATAAACATCCAAATCTTAAAATTTACTCATAAAAATAATTTTATGTCTTTTAGGAGCCCCTATCTAACTCTATGATAATGTTTCATTGTATTTTTTATTATACAACTTCTCATCTTAAAATTCGGAACTAATAATCGATGATAAGTGATTAAATTTTCACTTGAAACGACCTTAAAATCTGTATATTCTCGATGATATTTTTTCTCATATTAAAATAATAAATGTTTTACGAGATACATTCTTATAAAGAATAATTTGTTATCTCTTTTCTCAAATAATGTATTAGCAGTAACAAAATCATATGTTAAAACAAAATCCAATATAGTTCAATCTTCTTCATTAATCACTTCAAAATCTTAATCACCATGAATACTTCTAAAATCTCCCACCACTCTACCAACATATCCATTAAATCTCCTCCAATAAAATTTTTTTCTTCAAAATGTATCATTTATATTAATTCTTCTACGTCATTCTAGAATTTTTCTTTTAAACATATATCTAAACCTACTTGAGGAACATAAACACTTATAAACTTAAAAATTTTAGTACTATAATTTTATCTCCAAGTATATTAATTTTCACAATGTTATCTTTCAAACTCTTATATATAATTATATTTATATATCATTTCTAGTGCAACTCTTACGTGAATATTAAAGTTTAAAACCTAGGCTATTAATCCCTTTAACATTTTTTCCAATCCATTTAATTTCTAGAATACATAAGATATTTAATTTCCCATGAATCAAAATATCAACTAATTTCATTAATTTACCTGTGGAAATACTGATATTCCAATATTCTATTCTAATATTATGTTAAGAGGGCACCCAGCCTAAGGGCAAATTTGTCTTTTGAACGCCTAAGGGCAATTTAGTCGTTTGTTATTATTACTGTCGGGTATAAATAGGCTTGTTATGTCTAGGGTTAGGTTTATGCACGAAATTAGATTTACCATCTCTCGAATTGTATGAAGTGGGAGAGATCACCAACTTCTCGAACTATAGATGTTTATTTTTTGCATTTGTGTGAGTTGTTTGTAGGGCTGTCAAAAAAGTCTGTTGTTCGCGAACAGTTCGTGGTTGGTTCGTCAATGAGTTCGTGTTCAATTCGTTAGATAAGTAAACGAAACGAAAATGAACAATTTTTTTTTCTTTCGGTTAGTTAAACGAACTAAACACGAACAGTGATTCGTTCGTTCGTGTTTGAATCGATATTGTTCGAAATAAAANTAAGTTATATAATTAATATAATATATTATTTATATATATTAATATTAGGGATGTCAAACTGACTTGTCGTTCACGAACAGCTCCTGTTCGGCTCGTTCGTTAAGAAACAAACACGAACATGGACTTCACGAACAATTTCGAACACGACCTTATTTCAAACAAATTAAATTTCAAACGAACCGAACACGAACACAAACTCTTTTCGATCGTGTTAGGTTCATTTACACCCCTAATGTGGAGTGCTCCTATTAGAAATAATAGAGGTGGAGGCATGGGCATCACATGGGTGGAAGAAATAATTTATAGTCACAAGCGGACCTTCGCATTATTTTGGGGGGCAATTGCCTTTGTTATATTGAATTTATAAGCACCTAAGCTTATTAAAGCTCTTAATACATGTAATTAATTTTATATAAATGTTAAACTTTTTGTTTAAAAACATTTTAATATCTCTTTAAAAGTGTTGTCAAGATGTACCCATTTGGTGTATACTACCCAAGAGTTCTTGGAAAAGATTATATGCAGACATTTTTTTTTTAATTTAGACAGCAAAAATACCAATTAGTATTGGGAGATTTACATACATACCACTCAATTTTTATGTATTTACATATCTGACACATAAACTTCAAAAGGTTTACATACATAAGAATTGCATATGCATAAAAAGAAGCGCTTCACTTTTTGACAACTAAGGGTCTGTTTTGGGCAGCTGCAGCTTATTGAATAGTCTGCTGATAAACTGATTAAAAATAATCTGCTGATGAGCTAGGTGTAGTGGTTATCATAATTTTTATTTTTTTTGGAAAAGTCAGACTGCTGCCAGAAAGTTGTTACCGCACCTAGATATGTGCGGTGTGAAAATGTCCTGTTTTTGGCGTTTTGAAAACGCATAAACTATCAAAACACAGTTTACCCAAACAGACCAGGTGAGTTTTCAGAACTTCATCACACCAAAAAAACTGCCTCAAACATACCCTAAAATAGTGGTATGACAAAATTATAATAATGATACTTTTTATATGATATTAGAATTTTGGGTGGCATAAATGTAAAAGTGATTTTTATTTATTAGATGTGCATACAGATAAGAATTGGGAAGAATGTATGTAAATGTCCCAATATTTAAAAAAATATATATTTTGGTATATTTACATTAAAAAGATTTTGTACTTTTTTTATATTTGAGCGAACCATAATAGAAAACAAAAATGTAAGCTAAATTATAGTTAACCTGAATGCATAAATTTATATATTAATTTTTTCTGCAAATATTTATTTCTTAGATTTTTTTTTTACTAATTTTTGGTTACTTNGATATTATATATTTATATAATATAAGTTATATGATTAATATAATATATTATTTATATATATTAATATTAGGGGTGTCAAGCTGGCTCATCGTTCGCAAACAGCTCGTGTTTGGTTTGTTCGTTAAGAAACAAACACGAATAGTGACTTCACGAACAATTTCGAACACAAGTTTATTTCAAACAAACAAAATTTCAAATGAGCCGAACACGAACACAAGCTCTATTCGTTCGTGTTCGATTTGTTTACACCCCTAGTTGTCTGGGTTATTACAATAAAAATCTCTTTGCCCTAATTTATACAAAAATTTGGGTGGATTTTTACATTGAATCGTGTCAAAGTGGTGTCAGAACAGTTTCTAGGAGATTACCAACAAATTCTAATCGACGCCAACGGGATTGCCAAAACAGTTGCGACCCAGGAAGCAACAACCGGATCGCGACATGGATGCGGCATTCAACGGGATTTGAGCATGGTGGAGAAGGATCACAGCATGCAAGCGGCATCACCTCGTGAAACAGTCACAATTGACGTACTCAGAATGAATCGCGTCATGTAGAGACCCTCGGATTTGATACAGAAGAAGGATCGCAGTGTGTCGATGGCATCCCTGTGTGAATAAGTCGTGATTGAAGTACCCAGGAGGAATCGCCGCATGTAGAGACCCTAAGATTCAATATAGAAGGATTGCGGCGTGCAGGCGGCATCACCTCGCGAAACAGTCGAGATTGAAGTACCCGAGAGGAATCGCGACGTACAGAGACGCTAAGATTGGATAAAGTCAAGATTGCAGTTGAAGGGATCGCGGAGTACAGAGCTATTGTCAATCAATCTAACGCTGAGCCTTCTAGCGTGATCACGACGTTCGAGCCTTCGTGAGTAAATCCTGCGATTCTAAATATCCGGGAAGCATCGACAAGATTGGCTTACTGGTGATACATTTCAGCATTAAGTAATTTACGTTACTTAATCAAAATTTTTTTAGGAAATAATGGTAGCCAAGAAAGTAGATGATTTAGAGAAGTTAGAGGAAGAGATGAGCCAAATAAAATTTGGGATGGAAGAAAGGTTCGTTGTCTCATAGAGGAGAGGTTCTCGTCCATGAAAAATCAATTGGAGGATCGATTCGAGAGCATGGAGAAAATTCGAGAGATGCTAAAGAGGCTCGTTGAGATGCAATCCAAGAATCTGTCGACAACTCAATTTGCAAACCCTAACCAAAAGTTGACTGAAGAATATGCGGCAAAATCGAAAGAAAAATAGATCAAATTTGAGAAGCAAGAGGAGGAAAGCATCCACCATCATGAATCTCCTCTCAGAGCTCTGATTAGGGGTGGATTAGAGATTTCTAATGGAAGCGATTGGGTCGAAACGTGGAGAAAGGATTATGTCAGAGGTGTGGAGGAGCGCAAAGAAGAATGGAGAGAAGAAGGGAGGGAATATGGCTACAATCGAAGAAAGGAGTTTTACCGACGATATATGGGGGAACAACGGAAGAATAAGAGGTTAGAGTGGAGATGTTGGAGTTTGGAAGTTGAAGACGACATGGGAGGGTGTATCAGGTTGAGCAATATTTCGTAGTTGATGGGCTAAATGGGAGGAAAAACTCATGGCAACAGGATTGTGTTTGGAGGGAAAGCCTTAATTTGGTTTCAGTGGAGGAAGACTAGATACCCGCTTCGTTCGTGGGAAGAATTAAAGATTGTTTATTGGAGTGTTTTCGAGTAATTCGGTAAGAAGACCTAAACGAGCAATTCTATGTCTTAACTCAAGAGGGCACGATCATGAAATATAATGAGAGAAATTAACTATTATCGAGATAACTGTGGAGGATTTCTAAAACAGGACTATAAGGAAATTTCATGAAGGGCTTAAAACCCGACATACGGGCAGCACTCAAAGTACTAAGACTGTGGTGATTGATGGAGATGGTGGAGCTATCCCAGATGATGGAAGACAAGAACCAAATGAAGAAAGCCAACAGGAGCATCACAGATAGTGTCGTATAAAACTATTGCGATCACGACAATGTCAAAAGCTCAAAAAGTAGAAGTCCAGAGGAATGTTGCACGAAACACAAATAATGGCCCACGACCGGGAGCAACACTCAAGCGTCTTATAGAGAGAGAGTCTCGAAGCAACCCAAGGGATTATGATTTCAGTGTGATGAGAAGTTTGCCCCAGGAAACCATTGCAAGAATCGAAGATTACAAGTTCTCATAGAGCAAGAAGAGGAAGCAGAGAATGAAAAAATAAAGACAGCAGTTGTGGGGAAGGAGGAATACTCTTTTTTTCCCACCTTGAGGACAACGAGTCTTTTCGGTATATGCCTAAGGGCAATTTAGTTTTTAATTATTATTATTATTATTATTGTTGTTGTTGTTGTTGGGTATAAACTACGATCATTATGTCTAGGGTTAGGTTTATACATGAGATTGGATTATTAGTTCCTACCTCTTGAATTGTAGGAACTCGAAGAGATTGCATTCCTCTTGAACTGTAGGTGCTTATCTTTTGTATTTGTGAGAGTTGTTTAGATTATTGCAATAAGAATTTCTATTTACCCTTGTTTCTACGAAAATCTGTGTGAATTTCTACGTCGAATCATATCATATTAGTGTTATAGACTAACTTATTTGTCTGCAATCATCTGTAATGTGAGAACTCTTGTTTATTTGGCACTTCACCCGAGCATCAATATAGCCACTCTTGCACACTTTTCACTGTATTCAGGTCATATAGTGGGTCGCTTTCAGGGGACTCCTTAACATTTACACAAGAATTTAAAAGATTCATGTCAAATAAATTTAAAGTATATAAATAACAAAAAAACGAGACATTTAGTGGAATTGTTTTCTTAATGAAATTTTCAAATTTCTTTTCAAAGTTATGGTGCTTAATTGAATACCAATTTCTTCAAGTGAGATGCAAATGTGTCTACTAATTTCTAGTGGAAAAAATCTTCATGTGATAGTGTGAGACCTATAAATTTTGTATTTCATGATCTCTGGCATATTTCTCTTATGTGATTAATGACATTAAACATCGGTCATCTGATGACCCAGTCAGGGGAGTAGATATTTTAAATTTGACTTATATTAAGAAAGATAGAGGTAGACCTACAAAGACTATGTATAGAAAATGAGCCTAATTTATTAGAATTAAATGAAAATATGACACTCGGTAGGACACAATGGAGACAAAGAATTCATATAGCTAACCACAATGTTGAATGAAAGCTTGTTATGGTTTTTATATATAATTCATAATTAATCTTTGCGTTTATTCTTCATTTTACTGGAATATAACAGACAAATTTTAAATTAAGGTGTGAACTCCTATGGAAATATAAATTTATGAGGCTCCCATTTCTCAATTAATAACTTTGGATTAATCAATTATTTATTTTTTTTTCAAATTTCTTGTATTTTTAGCATCAATTGTTTTAATTGGTGATCTTTTGATTCATGTACTTCTAATCTAAATTGGCTTTTCAAAATGTGCATACAGTTGTGTTAGGAACACAAGAACCTAAGAAATCCTCTATTAAATTAGTGTAAGAGCTAGCAGTTGCATCATGATGTCAAGTAGAAGTATGACGTATGATATACAGATAAGCCAACCAAAAAAACAACAAATAAAATTATTTCAACAAAATTAGATATGCTATGGTTCTAGAAACCTATAAAGTATGTAACAAGAGGTTTTGAATTATAATCCTGCGCTTTAAAAAACATGTATAATTTTCAAAATAGATCAATAAATTCGCAGGAGTTCTTTTAAATGATAATTTGTTTGATAATCAAAATAATAATAATAATAATAATAATAATCAAATGAGTCAAAACTAGTAGAATATGTTCAATAACTTTGCAAGTTGTTGCTACAAGGTTTGATCTCAAATGTAAATTTAAGAAGCACCGTTTGCTATTCATTGATTATATAAGATGTATGATAGATTTGAAGATTACAACAAAGGTGAATATTTTTTGCCATAAATATTGCAATTAAATATCATTTGCCTATAAACTATCATATTATTGTCATTTTCCTGGAGTTCTTGAGCGAGCAATTAGGGATGACATAACTACAATGAACCAAAAACAGTGTATGAGGCTTTAAGCATAATTTTAGGTATTAAAAAACATCACAATGATCATTTTTTTATAAGGATTCTTGCACACATGCTTACTCCTAAGTAAAACTCAATAACATCTCATCTAAAGCCTAATAGAAGCATGAAAAATCACATGTGATTAAATCTAACTTTATTGCAATCCATGAACTTTTTGTTCAAATGTTATAGATGCAAAAAATTATTTGTAGATACAATATGAACCTTGAACTATGTCGTTCAAATGAAATTCATACCTACACCATAATATTTTTGTGAACTAAAATATATACTTGAGGAAGAGTTCAAACTTGAATTTGAAATTGAAATTGAGTGCGGACTAATATACAAGCTTAATCTTTCAATAGAAAATTGTCTCTACTCCCAAATGTGAAGCAAGTTCAATCAACCTAATATAGTTGATGAACCAACTAATCAAGCTGATAACAAAAATTATGATGAATAATTTTCTAATATAATTCATGTATCAAATGATTGAACTGAAATTGATTTCTTTAATTATTGGTTCCATAATACAAATTCATAAAATGAATCTTATTTGGGGGGGTGTGTGGTTTAACTTTTGTGAATATTTCAAGAAATATATTAATGATGAATGCTAAAAAAAACAATTTAAAACTCAATCTTACTAGTCATTTCTAAAGATGTCTAACTCATCACAACTCATACTTAAACAGCTTAAGTAAAATTTATTTTGATATATAATTTGTCTAAATAGGTATATCATAATTACCTGGATTGTACATCTTTCAACTTTCATTTCAACTCTTTCTTTATAAATTATTTGTAGGCCTTCATTAGCATCCTCTAGTATTTGTTTCATATCATATTCATAATTTATATTATTTGCATGAATCCTTTGATTTGCATGAAGGTATTCGCATGAAATGGATTCTTAATTGCATCAAAATTCAAAAACTTCAGACATTAGTCCAATCTTTAATGAATCTAATTTGATTTTATATATCATGAACTGCAATTAATGTCTTCAACTCCTCCCTTGTCCTCATGAACTTGCACCCAATAATATGCTAAACAATTAAACATATCTTGTTCTTGAAGATATATTCAATGATGAAATTGTGTCAATAACAAATGGTAAATTCCATAAATATCTTTTACTTTGCTTTTCAGAACATTACCATACATCCATTTACTTATTGCTTTCTTACTGTTTTTCAAAAATTTTGATAGTGGGTAGCTACTGTGGAGAATATATCTACTATAGTGTGGTAACTATAAGAAAAACTATTGTCCGATTTTTCTCTATATATATACAGAGAGAGAGAGAGAGAGAGATTCAACAAAAGGACCCTAAATTGCAAAAGCATATCTTTCACATCCTGATAAGCATGATTGATATCATAAGATAAACTTGTCAAAGTCAAATCTACCCGAGTTGGGTATATTTGATGGAAACCAACTAACCTATATTCGTCAAAAATATCAAGCAAATCAGTAAAATGATCACCACTTTTATTTTATTTTGTAATTTCTAAGTTCATGGTTATGAATGTATTTCACCTTCAATTATTTAGACATGTCTATGATGATAGGTCCTATGTGACCCAGATATATTCTTTATTAATCAAATTCCTTGGTTTGGTTTGATTTCAGTTGGTTGGTTTAATTATTGGTTTGAGTATTTGATATATTGTCTGTTTTATGGCAACAAGAAACTTAATTAATGGTAATAGAAGCCTTCAAGTTAAGGGTTCATAGTTAATTAGTATTGCTTACTACTAAACATATTTGAATTACGTGATTCTTCACTCTCTTACCACTAGCTCTTAAATGAGGATTCGCCCATGTTTATCAAGAGCAATTCTTCGGTCGATGATACTATCGTTTAGAAAATATGTTTATCCTAATCCAATTGCTTTCGCATGATTTCAGTAACATATCGCCGAATATGTAACAATATATTCAGGCTTATGATCTCGCCATCTCCACAAGTTTCTATGGATGCTATGGATTGTCCATTATCCATGATGGATTACAGAAGTGTTATTGATTCACTGGTTTTAAATTTGAATAGCGCCCACCCCATGCATAGCAACATCCATCTACATAAAGGGGTAGATAGATGGTGAACTTGATTTTAAAAATGGGGAAAATTGAGACGCGTAATAAGACTTCTTGCTTGGTGAAAATATCGCTCCATTTCAATCTTTTGTTAGTTGGGTTGGATACTAATCCCTTCGAGTGTGGTGCAACTAAGACTACCCAATTTGAAGGGAATTCAACTCCTCATACAAAAGTGATGCCTAAATTTGTTCTTTGTTGATGTACTACTTCGATCTTTTTTCTTCTTCGCAATTTGCATGCATGTTCTTGATTTTGAAAAAAGTATGTTACAACAGAGTTTTCAATTGTTGAAAATCAAGTTGTGGACTTTTGGTGTTTTACAATTATTCACTGATTTTCCTTGGCTTAATCAATCATTAAATTATTATTTAGAATGGATTTCTAGCATTTTCAAGTTCACATCAAATGAAAGCTAGTAGCTTTTTAAATTGGTTATCATTTAAATGTGATATTTCAATCCAAATTGTGTGTTTTCATAGATCAAATCACTGCATCTAGTTGCATCTGGATCTCTAAGCCCAAAGACTTCCTACATCATCCAGACATTGATCAAATGGAGAAAATGATCTCGTCTCAAGCAATGCTTTAGGAGTTCAATCAAACCCTGATCTTGGTTCAGGTGGTTTCGAGGTTAGAAAATTGAAAACCTAAGAGACTTAGAAAAGAAGGATTGTGACAAATCGTGCATGAAATTCATGTGTGCATATTGGTAACAAGTGCAATAAATACGTTAAACTTTAAAGTCACTTAAAAAATAAATAAACTGCTAGCACAAAATCACTCCCAAAAGGCAAAGGAACTAGGTTGAATAAGCTTCAAGCAATCTATAAGGATTTATGGAGTTACGAATTAAAGTTCCATTTGGGGTCGAGTAATTCAGGCGGCACGGCCACAAACTGCGAAGCTGAGAAAAAAATTTTCGTTTGGATGTTGCGTTCGTGTCTGCCCGCCGCTAAAATAGGCGAAACGCGGGCCGCGGGATCGACCCCACGGTGATCGGCTTTGACCTCTTTGCCCTGTGCTCCCTCGCAAAGCCCTCAAAGTCACCATGCCCCTCGAAGCCTACGCTCGCTTGATGCCGCCCCGCCAGCTACTCGATTCGAGGATGTGAGGTAGAAGACGAAGCTTACGACATAGAAAGGAACGCCTTATGGGAGAGAACCGGCGATCAAGCTAATTGGGAGGAAGATATCGCTGATGGAAGAAGGTGGCATAGTCGACTCGGAGGAGGAGAAGATGAGGTTCGAAAGCTATGGGTTTCAGAGAAACCGGTAGAGGGGGAGGGACATGGGCGAGGGCTTCAGCCATAGAAAGGGAAGTGACGGGGGATGCAGGTGAGGGTTTTTTATTGTGATATTAATTTAACTTTATTTAAGTTAAATCTTATTAATTTAATTGATTATAAACCAATAACTAATTTATAGATTATCAGATTAATTATAATTAGATAAATTTAAATATATTTATTTAATAGTTAATTAATAAAAAGAATATATATATAACTTTTATTTATTTAATAGAAGAAGGTTTACATGCATATCAGTAAAAATTCCTTCTGCTATTTTGTATTGAACACCTAAAAATATATAATATTACGACTATAGCACGCTAAAATTGTTGTTAAATGTGTATACTGCTTTGTCACTGTCCTCCACGATGTTCGCTCCATCCCTTGACGGAATGCTAGAAAAAACTTCTTAGGACTTCCTCTGGTTGAAATCTTCTAAAATATCAACTATGTGGTATTCACAGTTATGTTTTAAACGGCTTTACTAAACAGGGACAGAATGGTCATTTTTTCAGAACAACTATCACACAACTGTTTTCACACAGCCGCAACAAACAGACAGTCAGCTTCCCTGCAGCAGCTTACTGGGGCAGCGTAGCTACAGTTGTGAAGCTGCAACTGCGCCAAACAGACCCTAAGATTATATGTAAGAATTACTCCAAAATTCCTCCACAAGGAAATTCCTTTTATAGTTCAGGAATCCCCCCATAAATTTGATCTCAGCGATATCAAGATGAAAATAATAAAAATCCCTTTATTCAAAAGAAACTAACATAAGCAATCTCCAGATCTTACGTATTATGTATGTATGAGAATTAGACGATGACATGATACATAATCAAGCAGATAAAGCACATAAGCACTCGCAACAAATGACTGCTACGATACTCTAATTATGTCAATATACATAATCAACGGCGCCAACCATTAATTAAGAATTTGTTATTACAATATGTAGTCTCGATTGAAACTTAAGTTCAAAATTGGAAATTAAGCAGGTAAAACAAAAAAGCATCATGGCCTACGATAGCCTAGCTTATATCATTGAGAAAATTCTAAACTAAAAGCAGAATAACCTCCAAAATGCTACAATCAGTAGTCTTATCTTAGACTAAAGACCTCAACGAATTTGCTCTTAAACCTTTCACTGTCTAACATGCTCTCCGTGAAGCATCTATAAAATAAGAAGCTAATAAGGTAAGCCAAACATTTCTATTAAGTAACTAGAGTCTTGGAATTGGTCTGCCTAGTCTACTAAAAACAACACCCCAACAAATAGCTAGCATCATCAAAGTAACAGCTTTGTTTTAAAGTTATGAATTAAAAAAAAAAAAAAAACACCTCGGCGTTGCTTAGATGATAAACCTCCCGCAGTTGTTAAGGTATTCATTCGATGGAAGCTCACATCCACGGTAAGCAAGAAACGTGTTTCTAATGGCAAAGAAACGCAGCAAGCAAACCAATCGCACAAATAAAAAGGATGCAGCTAACAGGGGTAGCCTTGCCAAAAAACACGCCTAGTCAATAGCATTTATACATCAAAACCAATTTTATCCCTTCATAAAAAAAAAGGGGGAATCGCAGAGGAACAGCTAGCGGTGAAGATATTGAGCAAGAGAAGAAAACNATACCCCAACAAATAGCTAGCATCATCAAAGTAACAGCTTTGTTTTAAAGTTATGAATTAAAAAAAAAAAACACCTCGGCGTTGCTTAGATGATAAACCTCCCGCAGTTGTTAAGCGATTCATTCGATGGAAGCTCACATCCACGGTAAGCAAGAAACGTGTTTCTAATAGCAAAGAAACGCAGCAAGCAAACCAATCGCACAAATAAAAAGGATGCAGCTAGCAGGGGTAGCCTTACCAAAAAACACGCCTAATCAATAGCATTTATACATCAATACCAAATTTATCCCTTCATAAAACAAAAGGGAGAATCGCAGAGGAAACATTGAGCAAGAGAAGAAAAACTAGGCCAGCAAGAACTAATCCTTGAAACCAAGAGTCAAACAGACATGAGAGCTTACTATTCTGGATTCATGGCGGAGAATCCTGCAACCTCACAACCCNCCTAGGCCAGCAAGAACTAATCCTTGAAACCAAGAGTCAAACAGACATGAGAGCTTACTATTCTGGATTCATAGCGGAGAATCCTGTAACCTCACAACCTCGACAAAAGCCCTAGGGAATCGCCTCGAAGAGAGGAGGGAGGAGATTGAGAAAGCAGAACTGGTAGAGTTTATTTAAAGGGGAGTGGATGCCTCGTCACCGAACATCTAACCCGCTGTCCACGACCGCTCGGCATTAACACCAAACTAATTTTACATATTTGTCCCGCTGATTTTGCACGTGGACATCCTGATATGAATATAGGCGCAGTTACAGTATACAATCTCACATTGTAAATTTTCAAATTTACATACATAATATTTAAATTATTAGTTTTACTTTAAAAAAAAATTATTATCCATTTTAAAAGTAAGGATCTTTTTGAGGCAGATGTACCTTATCCTGATAAGTTGTTGATATATAACTGATATGGGTAAGCTGATTGGCTATTTATTTTATGCGTTTGAAAAATAATTGATTTGCAGTTGTTTCTGTGTTGTTGTATAAATGATAATTTGACCATGTGCATACATAATATTGTTATGTATAGAATAAGAAATAATTATAAAAAGTGCATCACAGAAAATAAGCAATCGAGCACCTAACACCTTATATAAAGCACATAACAATGCTCAACATTTATTTACTAATGATCATCATAAAATAAAGCCAAACATAATTATTTCTATGATTTCGTGAAAAAATAATCAAAATAGAGAAAAAAATCAAAGGCCACAAAAAACATCTTATCATTTTACTACATTCTACATTTAAGAATATGAAAATAAAAATGAAAAAATAAATAAATAAAATCCTGATCATACTATTCAACATCAATACTTACAAATGTTGCATGACCTATTGAATTTTGGTTTTATACTACTTCAGGCTCTCTAAAATAAGAAAATATTTAGAGATATTACATCAAGACATTATAACTTTGCATCACCATCCTGGAAATATGAACTTCCTGAATAAACAGGATTAGCTAAAGAATACTATTATAGATTATGTTTGCAATTTGCAATTAATGAAAGCACCAAACAGTATATATTGTGTAAATTAAAAAAATAAGGTATTATCTCTTCTTTGGCTAATAGTAGATGTGATGGAGATATAATGATGTTCCTTAAGTGCAGGAAGAACTGATTCTACATAGTCAAAATTACCTTTTACGTTTGATATTGTGCGTGAAATGGGTGGGAGGAAGGGAGAGAAAAACGAGGGTTAGTCGGCTAGGAGTGGGGCGAAAAGGGAAGATATAAGAGAGTTTTTGAGATCATTGTAAGCCTCAATCAAGTAGTTGCCTTATCAACTAGCTCCAGTTGTTGTTGTACCGTTAGAGTTTTAGACTCGAAAGGAGGATGAAGCGGAAGGTAGTCGATGGTTTCATGGAACTCAGGTAGGCGAGAGAGATGAAGCAAGGGAGGAAAGGGGCAGCTTCGAAGGGCACGAAAGGAATAACCCGTCGAGACGTGACTTCAAGATGCGGGCAGTGGGATCGATCCCGCGGCACCCTCTATTAAGGAATCAAAAATGTTGTTTCTAAATAAGTTTCTCGAACGCACGAGCCAAAAGGTGCGGTGCCGCTGGGGTTTCGAACTTGAAAGGAGGATGAAAGGGAAATTAGTCGATGGTTTCATGGAACTCAGGTAGGCGAGAGAGATGAAGCGACGGAGGAGACGGGCAGCTTCGAAGGGCACGAAAGGAATAACCCGTCGAGACGCGAATTCAAGATGCACACAGTGGGATCAATCTTGCGGCACCCTCAAATAAAGAATCAAAAATGCTATTTCTAAATAATCTTCTCGAACGCATGAGCCAAAAGATGCAGTGTCATTTTTAAAATCCCGCCCGCGCCTATAAGCTGCCCCAAACATACCCTAAAATGCAACCATTCATACATCTATTTAAATTACTAAAATATTATGTATAAAAATATAAAAATTTGTTCGAAGGGCACGAAAGGAATAACCCGTCGAGACCAGACTTCAAGATGCAGGCAGTGAGATCGATCTTGTAGCACCCTCTAATAAGGAATCAAAAATGCTATTTCTAAATAATCTTCTTGAATGCACAAGCCAAAAGGTGCAGTGTCATTTTTAAAATGCCGCCCACGCCTATAAGCTGCCCCAAACAGACCCTAAAATGCAACCATTCATACATATATTTAAATTACTAAAATATTATGTATAAAAATTTGTTTGAGATATAAAAAAAAAAAACATAAGAATTGTGTGATTGATATGTAAATTTCTCATGTAAATATCATATAAATATTTATTTTCTTACCCACTATAAATTTAAGGTCAATTTATACACGTCACTCAATTTTTATGTATTTACGCATCAATACAAAAATTTTATTTTTATTGATATGA
Organism: Phalaenopsis hybrid cultivar; assembly: GCA_002079205.1. NCBI lineage: Eukaryota > Viridiplantae > Streptophyta > Magnoliopsida > Asparagales > Orchidaceae > Phalaenopsis > Phalaenopsis hybrid cultivar. Next base: position 34,122 of record JXCR01084287.1, on the reverse strand, counting down.
AACCTCAATTATGCATCTCTAGAGATATCATGAAGATATACTCAAGGGCATTCAATAGAAAGAGTAGACATTTTTGTTATTATATAATAGAAAGCAAAAGAAAAGTTTTCAAAGTGTAAGGCTGAACACAAGCCAAAAAGTGCTTAGATGATTTCCTCATGCAATTTTGAGCGCATGTGAGGGAGGAGAAGGGGATCCGAGCAACTTTTCCAGATTTACGCAATTCTCCATGCATGAGAAGCTCAAGGAGAAGGAACGAATCCCTCGATCTCTTTCATGCACAGAGACGCGATCCCTAGTCATGTTTTGGTCTGGGAGTACGAGACAGCTCGTGAGAGCTCTTACCATCGGCATGAGACACTCAACATAATTTCCTGCGCCTTACCCGAGGAAAAAATATTACATCAGTACTACGCACGTAAAAATAACGTGCGTAGCCAATCAATCTACGCCACGTCATCTCGCGCGGCAAAGAAAAAAAAGACGGCGCAGTAACACGGAGAATATTCCCTCCTGTGTTATTTATGTGTTATTGCGCGTTATTCATGTATTATTGCGTGTTATTCATGTGTTATTGTATTATTATAACAACACNTGTTCATTACTGTACAGAAATGGATGTACGAGTTTTAATTAAAATTATACAATTTATTATGATTTGTTTATATGATTTGATGAAGTTCAAATTTTTATAAAACTGGTTTTAATTTATATGCTCAGTTAGCTGTTTTATAGTTATATTAAACTAATGCCTGACATGGAATGCATAAGTTTTAAAACTTAAGATGCAAGAACATGGAATAAATATAAATAATTATTTGATGGGCATTTTATTGAATTTTGGGTGAGCTGCTTGTAAAATAATAAATATGCGTATTCTGAAATATAAGTGATTGAGCATGATAATGTTTGTGAGCCTGTTCAGTTATTGTAATAAGTAGATATTATCCAGTTTTAATGAGCAATTGTGGAGCTGTTCATTTTGTTCTTTAATTCAATGGCAGCCTTTACACGTACATAGCTTGCACATGTGAAGAACAGAGTAACTAAAATCCCTTCAATATGCTTTGAGATTTTTATTTATTTATTTATTTATTTATTTATTGGTCTTTTGTATGATAAAGTACAATAGTTTTGGGGAAATTGCTGTATGATATTTTTGGAAAAATATATATATTAATACTTTTGATGACAGTTTTTTGAGAAGTTGATTTCCTTGTCACAATTTTATAACTTTTTAAAAAAAAATATGTAGTTAACCAAAACATATCTACATCTTATTTTAATATATATTTATTAATTAACGTAATTTATTAAATAATCCAACAACATGCATCATACTTTTATAATTAATTAATTAATTATTATTAAATAAATAAATTTTTAAATAAAATTTTCAATCCATATTATTTGTATTATATTCTATATTTTTATGGTCAATTCGATTTGAATTAGGCTAATTTGAAAAAAAAAATTATTTATTTTTTTATTATTTTTATTTATTTGCACTTTTGGAAGTCTCGATGAGCCGATAACAGTTGAAATTAGATTTGGGCATTTGTGTGGGTTGTTTTGCTGCTCGTCATAATCCTGCTTGAAATGTGTTAGTTTGACTATGAAAAACTAAAAAATGACTGTCTTTGATTGGCTTTTGCCCGCTTTGACTAAGAGTTTGTTTAGGGCAACTGCAGTTTATTCAGCTTATCCAATTTATCAAGATAAACAATTTATTCTGATAAGCTGATGATCAACAACTGATCCAGATATGCTGGCTGACTATTTGATTTGTGCGTTTGAAAAATAGTTGATTTGCAATTATTTCTAGATAAATAATTATTCTGCTACTACACATACATAATATTGTTTTGTATACAATAAGAAATATGTACAAAAAGTATATCAAAAAAACAAGCAATCAAGCACTTAACACGTTATACAAAGACATGCCCAACCTTTACTAATGATCATCACAAAATAAAGTCAAACATAATTATTTCTATTATTTCGGGAAAAAAATAGTCAAAATATAGAAAAAAAATCAAAGTCCACAAAAAAACATCTTATCAATTTACTATATTCAACATTTAAGAATATTGAAAATAAAAATGAAAAAAAAAGTTAAAAAACAAACTCTTGGTTATACCATTCAACTTCAATACTTACCAATGTTGCATGAATTATAGAATATTAGTTATATACTACTTCAAAATCCCTAAAATAAGAAAATATTTAGAGATATTGCATTAAAGACATTGTAACTTTGCATCACCATCCTGAAAATATGAACTTCCAGAATAAACAGGATTAGCTAAAGAATACCATTATAGATTATGCTTGCAATTTGCAATTAATGAAAGCACCAAACAGTATGTATTGTGTAAATTAAAAAAAGGCATTATCTCTTCTTTGGCTAATAGTAGGTGTGATGGAGATATAATGATGTTCCTTAAGTGCAGGAAGAACTGATTCTACATAGTCAAAATTACCTTTTACGTTTGATACTGTGCGTGAAATGGGTGGGAGGAAGGGAGAGAAAGACGAGAGTTAGACGGCTAGGAGTGGAGTGAAAAGGGAAGATATAAGGGAGTTTTTTATATCATTGTAAGCCTCAATCCTGTAGTTGCCTTCTCAGCTAGCTCCAGTTGTTGTTGTACCGCAAGGGTTTCGGACTTGGAAGGATGACGAAGGGGAAGGTAGTTGATGGTTTCATGGAACTCAGGTAGGCAAGAGAGATGAAGCGAGGGAGGAGACGGGCAGCTTCGAAGGGCACGAAAGGAATAACCCGTCGAGACGCAACTTCAAGATGCGGGCAGTGAAATCGATCGTGCGACACCCTCTGATAAGGAATCAAAAATGTTATTTCTAATTAAGCTTCTCGAATGCACGAGCCAAAAGGTGCGGTGTCGCTAGGGTTTCGGACTTGAAAGGAGGATGAAGGGGAAGGTAGTTGATGGTTTCATGGAACTCAGGTAGGCGAGAGAGATGAAGCGAGGAAGGAGACGGGCAGCTTCGAAGGGCACGAAAGGAATAACCAGACGAGACGTGACTTCAAGATGCGGCGGGCAGTGATATCGATCCTGCGGCACCCTCTAATAAGGAATCAAAAATGTTATTTCTAAATAAGCTTCTCGAACGCACGAGCCAAAAGGTGCGGCGTCGTTTTTAAAATGTCGTCCGCGCCTATAAGCTGCCCCAAACATACCCTAAAATGCAATCATTCATACATATATTTAAATTACTAAAATATTATGTATAAAAATATAAAAATTTGTTTGAGATATAAAAAAAACATAAGAATTGTGTGATTGATATGTAAATTTCTCATGTAAATATCATATAAATATTTATTTTCTTACCCACTATAAATTTAAGGTAAATTTACACACATGTCACTAAATTTTTATGTATTTATTGATCAATACTTAAATTTTATTTTTATTGATATGAAACCTCAATTATGCATTTCTAGAGTTATCATGAAGATATACTCAAGGGTATTCAAAAGAAAGAGTAGACATTTTTGTTATTATAAAATAGAAAGTAAAAGAAATGTTTTCAAAGTGTAAGGCTGAACACAAACCTAAAAGTGCTTAGATGATTTCCTCATGCAATTTTGACCGCATGTGAGGGAGGAGAAGGGGATCCGAGCAACTTTTCCCGATTTACTCAATTCTCCATGCATGAGAAGCTCAAGCAGAAGGAACGAATCCCTCGATCTCTTTCATGCACAGAGACACGCGATCCCTAGTCATGTTTTGGTCTGGGAGTACGAGACAGCTCGTGAGAGCTTTAACTATCGGCATGAGACACTCGACATGATTTCATGCGCCTTACCCGAGTGAAAGGAGGAGGGATTGTGTGGATACATGCTTGATTCCAATAATTAGGGCAAGGCTAGTACAATGTTGTTATTTTGACTCACAATTAATGAATTAAGGTAAAAGGACAATTTTGTAATGTGGCACCGCTCACCTACCACATCTCACCTACCGCTCACCTACTGCCCACCTACCTCCCACCTACCACTCTCTTGCTTCTATAAATAGAGATGGTGTGAGGCCTAGGAGAGCAAGGGAAGAGATTTTAAACTACCACAAAAGAAGAGAGAATAACTAGAGAGTTAGAAAGGAAAAGAGCATCTTGAGGCCCTGTATCAAGGTGTCGCTTGAGAGGGAGGTCATAGAAGGAATATGAGGGCTCATCTCTATGTATAAGCTATTTATTCTCCATTTAGGCCACAGAAAGAAGATGAGGGCTCGTCTCTATGTATAAGCTATGTATTCTCTATTTCTTTTGTATTAGTGAACTATTTGATTGATTCCCTCCCGTGGACGTAGATCCAATTGGATCGAACCACGTAAATGATCTGTGTTTACTTGTGTTCTTTGCGTTTTCATTTCTATGACAGGAAGTACATATCTCTTAACAAATGCAATGAAGTAAAAGTAGGGATTTTTGTTTTAGGTATGAAACTGAACTCACAAGTTAAATTTTTTTTATTATTTAAAATTTATTATGTTAAAAAAAATTCAATTTCTAGTCAATTTGATTTAAATGTTAGAAAGCTATAACATTTTGGATCTTTTGATTATTTAAAATTTGGGTGATGGAGTTAGCTGGAAGAAAAAGGAGAGGAATTTCAATTATGAGTCCGAACTTTGTATTTAATTGTTATTTTCTTCATTAATTATGTTAAATTATAAGATAAGATTAAAATTGCTATTAACCTTCTTAGAATTTAATTAATTAAATTATAAACTATTAGTACATTAAATAAATAGGTTAAGATTAATAAGAAATTAGAAAACCATTTGTATTAATTAATAATAAGTAATGATTTATTTAAACTATTAATTTAGAGTTCATGTGAAAGAGACGCAAGATTGAAAGATATTTACTTAAATATGATTTGTTATTAAATGTTAATTAAGTCAAATGTGTTTTTATAGGTTCACAATAATGACTAGATTAATCTAAGGAAAAGAACAGCTGATTATATTGTACAGGTGAGTAAATATTTAATTTTACAGATAGATATGTTTATGTTAGATTGTACTGGCAGGGGAATATAATGTATCCGTTCAAAAAAATATAATGTATCCGTTCAAAAAAATGAAAATAGTTGCTTAATTTTATGATGGGTTAAAAATTATTAAATATATATTTTTAAAAATTATACTATATTAATTTTATGATGACTCCTAATAATAAAAACTATAAAATAAATAATAAATGAAATTGTTTGCTTTACTATATTTTGTATACACAGTCTTTTATTGTGTAATGTACTCTTACAAACTATTTTAAAATAAGAATTATTATAATTGAGAAGAATATTTGCTTACTGAGCAGTTTTAACTCAAACATTTAGATGTTGATATTTTCTAGGAAAATCAAATGTAGATTATATGAACCTCAAGGAGTAAGTGTGTAGGCGTCGTGGGGCAATGACTGAAAAGTATTATGGTTCAGTTTATTTTTTCTACTACATGCAAATGTTTAAATATGAATAATTTTTTTGTAAATATACGTTTTATGAAATATAATGACCCTTTTGTGGTTTGGATTTCATTTTAATTATGTAATAAAACTGTTAGGCAGTTTTCCCCTATTCGGACAACATTTTTCGTCTTAAAAATTTAAAGTTCTCAGATCGAGTCTTGACAAAAGTATTATCAAAACCCAATTAAGAGCAGTGAGAATGTGATCATAAAAGATTCATTAGAAAAAAACATTAATGATCATTAAGACTGTTAAAAAGTAATTCTAATTTTTATATTATTAATGTAAGATTTGGTATCTCAAGCAATTGAAATTGATTTGAAGGATACTTATGGGAATAATAGAGATCCAAGAGATGCTGATCAACAAAATTAGGTGCCTCCAACAAATACTAATCCTCTATCTAGTTGTGTTAGCATCCAGATGGAGACATTTACATGGATGATGGTTGTAATGACAACTTATTTGGGGTTCTTAGTCTCATGCCAGTGGCAGTGGATATATACAAATGAAAAAATATATAAAATCGTTTCAAAACATGCTACCGCCGCTACTTTAAGGAACATTAGGGTCAGTTGATGTAGATAACTAGTTGTTGTCATCAGAATAATTGTCGAGCACCAATACTTATTTTTGGTGTCATCAGTAAGCACACATGACGAGGTTGTGTCGGGGTGATATTAAAGTTAGTGCTCCACTTTCTTAGAGGACCTTTGGCATAAAGAGACTAGTTAAGTTATTAAGATCATCTTCAGCTCCTCACCTGGGTATACAACTTAGAGAATATACATTAGCTTAGCAGGAAGCAAATGATTCACCTTGCATTATTACATGTATTTTGGTATTTCAATAAATTTTTCTAATTTTAATTTATTTTTTTTACTTTATATTCTCCTTATATATGTTTTTGTATATAACAAAAACAAATTGGTCATAAATTTAATTGATATTGGGCATCGCAGTCGTTTATCTTTAAAGAATTTATGAGATCTAAAGGATTATAATCATTTAGAATGTTTAATGTTTTATCAATTCTTCTACCTAATGAGTTTCATATAACGTTGATAGAAGTTCTTATATGAATCTAGCCATCAAGCTTCAAGTCGAATTTGGTAGTGTTGCCACTAACCAAATTTGAAGTAATCCTATAGATGGATTGACTGTCTAATCACTTCACAAATATTGATGGTTTCAAAAAGATATATGTTGACTTCATTTTAAAATTTGTATGAGGTTTATCTTACCCTTCTTATCTCCAAAGCTTAGGATCTATCCTTAGGGGTTTTCCTTAGTGTTTTCCTAGAAGACTAATAGAAGAAAAAAATTCTAAAATATAACTTTAAAACAGCTCTTCACTACTTATAGTTTCATAGGTTTGACCTCAAATCCTCAACCAATTTAATTGATATTGGGCATTAAAGCTCAAGCTTAGTTTCCATATGATTGAAAATGACTTAAAGCTGTGAACCCAGAGACTTAGGTCATACTTTAATCTCTCAAGTAGGCACTTCACACTTCTCGCATTTAAAACCTTGATAATCTCTTCCTTTAAATCAATGAGTATATTGAGTATGAGGCTTATTTTAGCCAATGTAGAGTATATCTCCTACAAGAATAGGGAATTAATATAATTAAAATCTTTAAAATTTAATTCAAACAAAATNTTTAATTGATATTGGGCATTAAAGCTCAAGCTTAGTTTCCATATGATTGAAAATGACTTAAAGCTGTGAACCTAGAGACTTAGGTCTTTCTTTAATCTCTCAAGTAGGCACTTCACACTACTTGCTTTTAAAACCTCANTAATTGATATTGGGCATTAAAGCTCAAGCTTAGTTTCCATATGATTGAAAATGACTTAAAGCTGTGAACCCAAAGACTTAGGTCTTTCTTTAATCTCTTAAGTAGGCACTTCTCACTTCTCGCTTTTAAAACCTTGATAATCTCTTCCTTTAAATCAATGAGTATATTGAGTATGAGGCTTATTTTAGCCAATGCAGAGTATATCTCCTAATAGAATAGGAAATTAATATAATTAAAATCTTTAAAATTTAATTCAAGCAAAAGTAATATAATTGAACCCATTAATTTAAATTTAATAAAAATAATATAACAAAAACATTTTAATATCAAAGCCAACAAAAATCAATATAATTGAACTCATTAAAATCAAATTTAACAAAATTAATATGATTAAGTCCTTTTAAAATCAAATTGAATAAAATTTAATATAATTGAACTCATTAAAATCAAAATTAACAAATAAAGTAACATAATAAATCCTCTTAAAATTAAATTCAACAAAAAACAATATAACTAAATTCGATATTAAAATTAAATTCATTAAAATCATTAATTATAAAATTGAATTAAAATCAAACATGAATGAATTCACCAAAATTTATTTAAATTAAAAAAAACACTAATTAAACAAAATAAGTAAATTTAGTTTTCATTGAATGCTTGTGTTCGNCCTTCTAAAATCAAATTGAATAAAATTTAATATAATTGAACTCATTAAAATCAAAATTAACAAATAAAGTAATATAATAAATCCTCTTAAAATTAAATTCAACAAAAAACAATATAATTAAATTCGATATTAAAATTAAATTCATTAAAATCCTTAATTATAAAATTGAATTAAAATCAAACATGACTGAATTCACCAAAATTTATTTAAATTAATAAAAAAAACACTAATCAAACAAACTAAGTAAATTTAGTTTTCATGAATGCTTGTGTTCTTGAAATCAGTTCTTGATCTAAGTGTGTGCTTGTTTACAAATCTTTAAATGATCAAACAACTCACATACATTCTTTAGATATCTCAACAAACAATTTAAGAAAGTTTTAAAATTCAATCAAGCAAATAACCTATTTATCTTGTTAAGAATAAAACAAATTGATTGTCAAAATATAGTATAATCATCTTAAAAATCTAGACGACATTTTTAGTGATGAGATGTATTTAAATTATGTGCATGTATCTTTTTAGAAAGTTAGATTAAAAAATCACAACCTCTTAAATATTAAGAGAACATTTGAGATCAAATTTTATTTTTTAAAATATTTTTGATACATATAGAAATGTTTGGNGTTTACAAATCTTTAAATGATTAAACAACTCACATACATTCTTTAGATATCTCAACAAACTATTTAAGAAAGTTTTAAAATTCAATCGAGCAAATAACCTATTTATCTTGTTAAGAATAAAGCAAATTGATTGTCAAAATATGGTATAATCATCTTAAAATTCTTGATGACTTTTTTAGTGATGAGATGTATTTAAATTATGTGCATGTATCTTTTTAGAAAGTTAGATTAAAAAATTCCAACCTCTTAAATATTAAGAGAACATTTGAGATCAAATTTTATTTATTAAAATATTTTTGATACATATAGAAATGTTTAGTTATTGAGACAAGTTTCTCGAAGGACATTGAAACTAGAAGCTTCAAAAATCAAATTATCAACTGTCTTCACTCAAATTTGTGATCAAACAAAATGTCTCAGTAAGAAAAATTAAATTATATCAAAAGTTATCAAATACGAATCTAAGTGACCTCATATCATGCACTTAGAGCATTANTTATTGAGACAAGTATCTCGAAGGACATTGAAACTAGAAGCTTCAAAAATCAAATTATCAACTGCCTTCACTCAAATTTGTGATCAAATAAAATGTCTCAGTAAGAAAAATCAAATTATATCAAAAGTTATCAAATACGAATCTAAGTGACCTCATATCATGCACTTAGAGCATTAAAAAAAATTTTAGGGTACAATTTGGGTACAAAATTTTCTCTAAATCAGGAAAGTTTATTGTTAAACTGAATGTCTTGACAAGCCAAATCAAACAAGAAAAAAATTGTTTAATTATGTCAACATTAAGGACCAGTTTGGGGCAACTACAGTTGTTTGAAGAGGCAGCTATGAAGCTATTGCAGAAGAAGACTCCGTTTGGGGCCGCATTTTTTGAGCGTCGCGGCCCCAAACCGTGAAGTTTCCTTTTTTTGATACATATAGAAATGCTTAATTATTGAGACAAGTATCTAGAAGGACATTGAAACTAGAAGCTTCAAAAATCAAATTATCAACTACCTTCACTCAAATTTGTGATCAAATAAAATGTCTCAGTAAGAAAAATCAAATTATATCAAAAGTTATCAAATATGAATCTAAGTGACCTCATATCATGCTCTTAGAGCATTAAAAAAAACTTTAGGGTACAATTTGGGGACAAAATTTTCTCTAAATCAAGAAAGTTTATTGGTAAATTGAATGTCTTGACAAACCAAACCAAACAAGAAAAAAAATGTTTAATTATGTAATCATTAAGGGCTAGTTTGGGGCAACTACAGTTGTTTGAAGAAGCAACCATGAAGTTGTTGCAGAAGAAGACCGCTTTTTTTAGCGTCACGGCCCCAAACCGCGAAGTTTTTTTTTTTTTTTTTTTTTTTT